>QEPC01005968.1:264387-301855 GCA_003113815.1 Sphenodon punctatus
GGTGGTCTTGGAGGAGCAGAATAGGCATTGGCAACCCAATGTCTGGCAGAATATCAACTTGCAAAGAGCGCCCCATGGGGGCAGCATTGGAACACACACACCCCCGAGACTGGCAGAGTATCTTCAGCTCTCACAGATAGCCCCAGGGGGCAACATTGGAACCCCCCAGACTGGCAGGGCATATTCATCTCACAGAGATTGCCCCAGAGGGGACATAGGAGAGAGAGAGAGAGAGAGAGAGAGAGAGAGGGGCTTCATTCACTCATCTTCATCAGTGCCAGCAGGTGTGGACATAGATGGTCTCTCTCTGTGTGTCATTCTGGTGGGTGGCAGATGGTGGGGGCACAGATGTGGTCTCTTTCTCTCTGGTTCTGGCAAGTGGGTGGCAGCATGGGCAGAATGTGCGCCTCATCATTCTAACAGTAGGGTACATGTCTCTCTGGTTCTGGTGTGGGCAGGGTGTGCACTTTTCTCTCTCATTCTAGCATTAGGGAGCATGTCTCTCTCTGGTTCTGGTGGGTGGCTGGCTGGCTGGCTGGCTGGCTGACATTGTGGGCAGCATGTGCACCTTTCTCATTCTAGCAACAGGATGTGTGTCTGCTAGTGGTGGGACCCCGGGCCCATTACCGGTTACCGGATTTACCGGTTACCGGTTCCCCGAAAACCGGATTCCCCGAAAACCGGTATGCCCGATACCGGCATTATCGGATACCGGATTCTACCGGTTTCCCACCCCTAGTGTCTGCCTCTAGGGGTGTGCATGTAGTTTTTGTTATTACAATAATGATAATGAAAATAGTCTTTTTCATTATCATTATTGCAATAACAAAAATGACAAAAAATAATAATGAAAATAGAAATGAAAACAACATTTTGTTTTTGAAAGAAAGGGAAAACACCAAAAAGCATATTTCTGACTATAACATTTTGTTTCTTACTCAATTGTGAAGAAATGTGGAGTGCTTGCATCCCCAATGGAGGGCATTACGTGTACCAATGTTTGAAATGATTTGATAAAGGGAACAGATTTTAGAAGCAATTGAAAGTTATGATTTTAAGAAAAACGCCATACACATTCATGACTACATCTTCTTTATCTTCCATCCAATTTGCATGAAACCTGTGAATATTATGTCCCTCCACAAGCTTAAGAATCCTGCCAATTTTCAGAAAGATTGAATAAAGGATATCTGATGGTATAAGACATTAACTTGAAACTACATTCCCTGCTATAACATTTTAATATTCCATCCTGGTTACAAGTAATTTGGCAGAAATTTATCACATACCTTCCCTGTCATGTCTGCCAAACTAAAGAATAATTTGATAAAGGGACCCAATTTTATAAGCAATTGAAGTTGTCCCCTTGAAGACCATTATTCAGATAAATAGCAGCACATGCCATGCCAGAGGCAGGCACCTGGCATGGCAGTGGGAGGGAGGCTGTAGGAGGGAGGATGTGGAGCAACCCAAAAGACTGACAGACACATTCACTACATGCCAATTGCTACATGCTTCTAGCTTTACAGGACCAATGGGTGGTGGCTTCGAGGCAGGCATAGGGGGCGGCCCTCAGGCAGGCATAGAAGGGACATAACTGGGAGTTTGGGTATAGCATCCCAGCAATCAGGAGACATAGTTTACACATCAAGGCCAGCCAATTATCATCACAAACACATCCTGAAGCACTGTGACAGAGGACATAAGAGAATCTCTATTGGCTCTCTCCTAAACAGATGCTTCTGACTTCCCAGTAAAAAGTGGGGGAGAGATGTTGGGATGGTCACAGCACAGAATGAGGATATTGTACTGACATTTCTGCTGTCCAATTGGCATCACAAACTGATCTTATACCACAGTAACACGTAAGAGAATGCCTGGCATAGGCTCCTTCTCTGCATATGCTGTGCAGGCATATAAATTGGGACCCTTTAACACATCTTTCTGATATTTAGCAGAGATGACCCTGAAAGTGTGATATAGATACCTGCCAAATTTCATGTATACTGGTTGAACTACAAAGATGTTACAGTCAGACATAGATTTATAAGTTACTTTTCATATACCACCAGGACCCTTTATCCAATCCTTCTGAAAGTTGGCAGAGATAGTTAATATGGGAAGGGGTATAAATCTGCCAAGTTTCATCTACATTAAATGTGAGACAAAGAAGTTACACCTAAGAATGTATATGAAGACTTTTGCAAAATAAAGTAATTATTCTGCTTCTAAAATTTGATTTCTTTATCCAATCATTTTGGAGTTTGGTACACATAATGCGTTCCATTGGAGGTATAAGCACACCAAGTTCCAGCCACATATAGTGAAAAATAAAAAAAGCTACAGACAAAAATGTGATGTCCATTGAAACCAATGGAAAACGAAAATGAAAGCAAAAACAAAAAAGAAAATTTGATATTTATGAAAATAAAAATGACCGATTTAAATAACAAAAATGAAAAAAAGAAAACAACATGGGGCCCTGGTGCACACCTCTCTCTCTCTCTCTCTGGTTCTGGCAGGTGGCAGTTTGGGCAGGGTGCACATCTCTCGTTCTGGCAGATGACATGGCCAGGCCCTAACACTGTGTGTCTTTCTCATTTAACTTACCAGAACCCCAGTTATCACAAGGTTAAGGCTTCAACTTGCAGAAAGTGCCCCAGGGTGGCATGCTGGCACCATACAAGGTAGTTAAATGACAAACGGGCACTGGCAGTTGCCACTACCCTAAACGTTACAGGGTGTCAACTTGCAGAGATTGCACTGGAGGGGAGAATAATAGGGGGAGGGGACAGGGGAAGCCAGAATTTGGGCAGGAGGAGAGCGAGGCACCAAGAGAGAGCCAGCAGGAAAGAGGAGCAGCAAAACTGCTTCAGGAGTTGGCTGTGTGCCCCCTCATTCCAACTCAAAGGGCAGCTTGGGGAATCCCAGCAGCAGCAGATTGACCTTTAGAACAGCAACTGCTCCACCAACCTAGTGCCCAGTCTCGAACTGTGGGGACTGGCAATGTCTCCCACCTGAGAAAACACCCGCTTGCTGGTCATGCTGATTGGTGGGCAGGAGTGCAGTTTCTGGGCCACCTTAGCCAGGCCCTACTATACCTGGCCCTTCTGAGCCCAGTACTGTAATGGGCCGCTGCTGGAATGTACAAAAGGCTCCTCCAAATACTTGGTCACTGCCCTTTCCGCAGTGTCAGGCTCCTTGCGGATGTGGCTGCTGATGCTGCCAACTTCCTCCCCAATGGCCTGTGCCCATAGTGCCTACCATGGCATGCTCCAGCAGGTGGTGGCAAAAGAGATGCTGCTGGCCCTACTGCTAGTGCTGCTGCTGGAGGAACTCTGTATCTCATCCCGCCTGCCACAGGGCCCTTCTCCTGCCATGTGGCCCTCTCTGCCCTCCATATCCTCTCCACCAGCACATGCTTCCTCAGGGTGAAGTCCGCAGAGCAAGCTGCCATACTCTCCTTTACCCAAGGTGGTGAGAATATATTCCTCCTTCCCAACCAGTGGGCCGAAGCACTTCCTCAGCTACTCCCGCAACCTTCATACCATGCCCATCATCTCTGGTATGAGGCGCCGCTCCTCTGACCCCTGGTCCTGGCCCCTCAGGAAGCTGGTTGGTGGCTACTAGGGATGGGAATTTCGGTTTTGGATAAAACTGAAAGTACCCGAAAATGGCCATTTCGGATTAATCTGAAATTTCAGTAATTTTTCGGTTTCGGTACTATTGGATCTTTTGCGTTGATTTTTGTACCGAATTTTTAACAGTGCGGTTTGTCTCCCATTGAAAAAATGCAATGTTAAAAATCCAGTACAAAAATCAATGCAAAAGATCCGATAGTACCGAAACCAAAAAAGAACTGAAATACATGAGAACCGAAACCAAAATTGACCGAAACCGAAATTTTGCCTGGAGTCCCATCCCTAGTGGCTACCACCCATCACATGTGTAGCACTAACAGCTGCCTTCAAAGGACATTTTTAAATGAGCAGGGAAATGGGGGTGAGAGTGCGTGGCCACTGAGTGGCACTTTAGCAGAGCACCCATGCAGATGGAGGAGTGGGGAACGCTTCAAACAGGGCTCCCAACGTGGCTATTCCGGCCACAGAAGTGGCCACCATATGTTTGCCTGACCACACACAGAGCACTCCAGATTTCCCAGCAGTGCTCTGGGCATGGGCATGAGTAGGTGTTCCATTGCTTATGGCAGAGTGTATCTGACAATTCCACCTTCAGACGGACGGTCATCTCCATGGCTCCTAGGTGGCAATGCAGGGTAGCATCTTGTTTGAAAACACCCAGGGTTGCACTCTGTTCCCAGCCTGGGCTGTTGCTGTAATAGGTCAGTCGCTACAAGTTGCTACCTGCTTCCACACCTGGCAGATACAGCTGTGAAGAACCTTTTGTCTCAAGAGCTATGGATTGAATATTTCTGTGCTTGGTGTTATACCAACACAGAGTGAGGAACAGAAAACATCCATACTAAAACAGGGGATACATCTATGGTTGCTTTCTTTCCAGATGCTTTGACCCAGAAATAGGCAGAGTTATGCTGTAAGGGGGTGGACCCAAAGGTTCTCCATTGCCATGCCCCTTTGGAGAATCATGATGTCACAGCATTTTGAAGTGGGCAGGGCCACATCAGAAAGGAGTGTGTCAAGTGGATCTCCAAGCTCTTTCCGACACTGCAATAATACCCTCTTTGGAGCAACACTAGTTTTAAAAAGAAAATGGACTCTAGAATCCATGGTCCTGATTCTGAAGACACTAACAACATTCCTAGCTTTACTCACATGAGTAATCTCTAAGTATTTTAATGAAACCTTTGTGTGTTTGAAGTAAAGCATGTAAGTACTTGCAGAATCAGAACCTAACTTTAATTCTACATAATTTGGCAGTTGGATTCTGCGACTTACATCTTGGTTAAAAATATATCCAAATTTCCTTTTAAAATATAAAGCTGATTGTTTACGTCAGCTAGCATAGGGGGGCTTATTTTAAAGGGCAAATTAGAAGTATGCAGCCTGCTTAACAGATATCTGTAATGCATGGGAGACTTTCCATCTCAGGCTTTAATTGCGGTATTGAATGTAGATTCAAGCATACTGTGATCTGTTGCCAATGTTCTAACAAGAACAAACATTTCTCTCCCTTAGCCTATGACATACAGTCTGTGAATCAGAGTTGCGTGTGCGTGTAGAGGATGTGCGTGTACGAGAGAGGACTGGAGAAGTCAAGGGCTGGAGAATGTATTCAGCTGTGTTCTTGTTGAAAACAAATGCATTTTCTTAGCAGCAGAACCCAGGAAAGGAGGCGAGAAACTGGGCTTGTAAGCATGTTTTTATACACTGTGTCTGAAAAATAAATGGAGCATTTTGAGCTTATGACAGAGTGTTCAGCTTGCATCATCTGAAGAGGAAATGTAGAGGGAAGAGCTCATAAGGAAGCATCTTCTTCTGGAAACCAGTTTTGTTTTTAATCCCTGCCATTTAATGAAAATTGGACCCATTAATTATAAGAATAGCTCTTATTTCTGATCCCTGTCAGGGAAAATCATTGGGTGCATGCGCAGTGATTTTCATTCTGTGAATGCACGCCCTTTTCCAAAAGGGCGCTGGCAGCATCACTGCCATTTTGGGAAAGGGCACACATGAACAGAACGGCCCCCAGTGGTCATTTTTCACATGCACAGCTTTTATTTTTTAATTTTATTTATAAATTAATTAATTTATTTATTTATTAAAACAAAAACAAATGAAAGCAAATGTATGGTGTTTGCTTATTCATTCCTTTTCGGAACAGTAGTGACTAAAATGAATGGGGCTTCATTTGTTTTAGTAACTAACAAAAAACAAAACAAATGCACACCCATACTGCCCACCCAGAGGGGTTTACAATCTAGGAAAGACAAGGGAGAAGGAACATAGGGAGAAACTGGGATGCCGTCACAAAGTTGAAGCATGGGGCTGCAACATTTATGAGGGAATTCCTCATACGTGATCGGAAATTATCTTCTCCCTTGGCACAAAACAAGACTAGATTCGGCCACCCTTATGTAATCTCTCACTCAACAAATAGTCCCATTCGAACCAATAAATGAACCAGTCAGGAAACAAGACCATACTTCACAGGAGAAAGTTTGGCAGAAACTGGCCTAAAAAATAGGCCCTAGTACAGCGACGTACTGCACATGTTTACCTTTAAGCATATTTTTACACTCATTCCCATTCAGCAATGCAATCATATAGGCACTTGCTTAAATTTCAGCATTGGTCGGTCTGGACTGCTTATTTGTATTTTTCGGCCTTCTCTGTGCCCCCTCTGTCGATTCCGAGGCATGTGATTTAATGCAGCCGAGTGTTAAGGGGGAGACATTTTAATTTACTTATTTTATGGTTTAATTTTTACTTATCTCTTTTTAGAATGCCTCGTTATAAAAGATCCCGTGGTGAAAAGACTTCCAATTCCCAACCGACCTCTAATTTTTCGATGCAAAGGAAAATTGATAATTTTTGGGTGAGCCATGCAGCGGCTATACCTCCCGCAGAAAGCTCCCTGCCCTGTGATATCCCTTTAAGAAACCGCTTTAGGGTTCTAGCACATGAGTCGGATAATATTTCCCCCTCTGCGGTTGTCATTAATTCATCGCCAATTGGAGTGGCCTCCAGCCCCACCCCACCCAGGTTCCCCCAAGGGGAGAGTTGATGGCAATAGACACTGAGTTGACTTATTTTAATCTGCTTACAGACCATGTAACTCTCACTGCTGAGACTCTCTGATTTGTGTTCCATCAGCTCAATCAGCTCCATGAGAAAGTTGATTTGCTCTTTGGTCCCCATTTACTTGCTACAGATAGTCACCTCAAAATGGACGTCAGGAAGCCTTGCTAGGGTAGGCAGTGTTCAGATTGTCCTGCAGAATTGCCCCTGGGTAAGGGTGCGAAACTGCCAGGTGTTTATTCTGGACCCGAGGTTCCTAATTTGGTCCCCTCACAGAGACCGCAGAACTATGGGGCTATGGCTAGCAATTTGATTTTTAGTGTTCTCCCCCTTCCCAGGGGTAACCTCCCCTATTGGAATACTTCTTTGGATATCGCAGAACACCTAAGGGTAATCCTTGGGCTGCCAGTTACTAAGCACAACGTAGTTTCTATTGATCACCTGCTAAGTGCCAGAAATCGATGGCTAATTAATGTGACCTTTACCTCGCCAGCTCTGGTCTCCAAAATTCTTGCTGGAGAGCAGCACCTCAAAGACAGATTGGTATTTATCTTGCGAGTATACCAATCCAATTCAAAACTCTTATGCGTAGCTAATAGCTCAGAGTCAGGTCCTTTTAAGACTCCCTTGGCCAACACAGCTGTTACTGAGCGGGGCGCAAATGGGGTGCAACCAGATCTCAGATGAAAGTCCAACTCTTCCCCCTCTCTAGTGTCTCCTGCGCTGATTGACCTCTCTAAGGAGGGATCGATGGAAGATGAGTTCCAGTGGGTGCAGACAGGCACCCGTTGTAAACTCCGCAGGTTTTGCCCCTCAGCCCATTGTTACTGCTGATCGACTGGCACCCACTCTACAGGGCCAAAGGGAAATTCTAACCAGACTGGATACCCACCTGGTAAATTTGAGGAGTTATAAGTCCCAGAAGAGGCCATCTTATGAGCCATTAGAGCCTGGTTGGCCCCCCTCCCAACTTAGACACTCAGCCCTGTCCTCAGTTCTTCAGGCGGAGCCTGTTCCCCCTATTTTGTGCTCTGTTAACGGCCCTAGTTCTGGGGCAGTAGGAGGGCTTCTGGAACTGACCCATCCAGTGGCCAGTAGTCAGGGGGGTGTATTAGGAGAAATTAGGAGCTGCTCAGTATCTTCCCTAACTCTTGTGGCTCCCCTGCTGTGAATTGGCATAGGCCTAACAGAGATGCTCATTTCCTTGCTACAATGTAACCAAAGCAAAAGTGTTTCTTTTGACACTAATATGCCAGAACAGACATTGAATGCTATTGTAACTCATTCTTTGTTGAAATGTAACCAGAAAAGTATACACTGGATTTATAATCATGATATTGTAACTGAATGAAACTTTTGTGTAAGCCATTGTGGCCCTCATTTAAGTATATGTAGAATATATAAGTTAAGTAAGACATTAGTTAGCAGATGCATTAATTCATTGATTTAAAAAGATAAGCAATAGAATGTGCTAGGAGTGAAACGGTCAAATGGTCAGAGTCCTAAATTACAGAATAGTATGTGAACTGGTGTGACGCAGGCAATATTCCTGTCTATTAGGTGCCTGAGAGAAAGCAGAGACCTTGTGTTCCCAAGCAAAACTGAATAGTTTATAACTCACAGGGACACTGAGAACAGAAAAAGGTCAGAAATTGATAACAGAACCAAACGGTACCAGAGAGAAACAAGATGACTTGGTCAGACAATAAGGTGCCTCCAAGGGGTGTGTGGGGTGCTCAGGGCCAGGGAGTCAAGCCCTCCCTCTGGAGGGAGGAAGGGTAGGACCCTATCATTCAGGGCAAACCCCCCAGCCAATGACTAAGCAGAAGGACCCCAATCATGAATAAGCCATAAGGGGAACATTCTGGAGTAGAGGGAAAACAGCCCCTTTACATGCATAAGTAATAAGAAAACCTGTATATAAGACCTGCCTCTGGATCAGTTCTTTGCCCTTCATGGTACTTGTCCGCTAACCCTATCAGGGTGGCGGCTAGCTTGGTGATTGGCCCTCTCTAGGACTTCTCCCTAGGAAGTCCTGCAACGTGCCTTACAGCTAGGCTCTCTCTCTCTCTCGGCTTCGTTTGGGCCCCCTGCCCGCCCTCCTTCTGGAACCAGACCATTGACCTCTGATCACGTAAGAATGAAGTAATCAGAGTAGGTGAGGGATTATATGTTAAGTGTAAGTGCTTCATTAATAATTGGTATATTAAATTGCGTTGCTATCATTGAATAAATGCCTATTTGATTGAACAAAGAGTCATTATTAGCAAATAGAAAGAGGAGTAATTCCCCACCCTCTCAAACACAGTAGTATTTCCACTTGATCCTGGAATTGAAAGGGACCTGCTTCACCAGNACCAGGGTGCAGAAAAGCAGTCGAAACCCTTTTAATTCTTTTCACCCCCGCCCCTAACATTCCAGTCAGAGGGTGCGGAGGGCAGGTACTTTCCCACCTCTGATGGAGGGACCCCTGACACAGTGTCCCCCAAAATTACACATCTGAATAGCACACTTTCTCCTGGCCTTACAACTATTGTCGATGTTTCTGGGTCAAGGTCCTCTGTTATGCCAATCCCCCTACTCGTGACTGACAACAGACCTGTTGTGCCTCGCTTGCCTGAGATCACTTTGGTCAGTTGGAATATTGCAGGTTGGCGATGTCACCAAGAAGGCGAGGATTTTTCAGACTTCTTACGTGCCTTTGACATAATTTTGCTACAGGAAACAGGGGCCCTTTCAGATTTGGTTTTCTCGGGCTATGATGTTTTTTGCTTAAATGCCTCCCCTTCTCCAGGGCAAGGTAGGCCAAATGGTGGTCTAGCTTGGCTAGTGTGTTCTTCCCTTAAGGCTAAGCTTAAATTGGTTGGCTCATTCAGGGCCCACTTTGCTTGTTTTCATTGTGTATTCCCTTTAGGGTGGGACCTCTTCATTGGCAATGTTTATATTCCCCCTATTTCCTCTACGTATTACTCACACACTTTGTGGGTTAAGATTTCTGAGATTTTGGACTGTGTTCTCAGAGTTTATGGATCGACTAGGGTTGTCATGGGAGGAGATTTTAACACAAGAATTGGCAACCCAGTATCCTCCCAGGCCTCTCTGAGCTAGACGTGTTCACCCCTCCTGGACAGGTTACCCCAGGTCCTCGAGAGACCGGATTGTTTCCCCGGGAGTGGGTCGGCTAATACAACTGGCTGATGATTTTGATTTAGTAATTCTTAACGGGCGAATGCGGGGTGACTTAGAGGGTAATGTCACACACCATTCTATGCAAGGCTCCAGCGTTATTGATTATTTTATGAATAATCAAGATCTCTGTTCTAATGTGTTCTCTTTGCATAATTCCAAGAACAGAATCTACTCATTTTCACTTAGTTTTAACCTTATTTGGCCCAGATACCCATAGACAATCTTCTTTTGATTATCCGCCAACCATTGTAGACCCTGGACACTTTTATGCCCGTGTCAAATGGACCGAAGAAACTAAAACTGCTTTTTTTCATTTTACCGCTCAAAATGTGGGGTTAGACTTCAGTGAGGGGAGCTTGGAGTCGGGTGTTGCTGTTGAGACGACCACTTATGACAGCTTGAGCGAAGCTTTGGCACCCTTCTTGAGAGTTGGCAGGAAAATCCACAGCCGACCTACTAAATATTCCCGATCGTTTGACAAGGAATGCAGGAGTGCAAAGACATCACTCCGGCAAACGGCTAGGCTTTTGCAACGGGAGCCATCTCCTGCGCTCAGAACATTGTTTCTGTATGCAAGGCACTCTTACCACTATCTGTTGTTTACTAAGAAAGCAGAGTACCAGAGGAGCTCTTGGTCGCAGTTACTCTTAGCTGCGACTAATAGGGACTCAAAACATTTTTTGCCCCTTATCCATGTTTCTGGTCTTGGTAAGGGGGGAGGGGAGACAACCCAGTCTTCCCCCAGATGTTTGGGTGGAGTTTTATAGGGGTGTGTTTGCACATGTCTCTCCAACTGTGGGAAGGTTGCACTTTGCCGCTATTGACAGGTTCCCCGAGTGGCAACCGGTGTCAGAAGAGAAGATTTTGGAATTGATCTCTCAGATCAAGCTGGGGAAAGCCCCGGGTGATGACTGGATCACCACTGACATGGTCAAAAGTACCCCACAGTGGTGGGCTAGATTACTAGCCTTTTACCCAAATTAATTCCTCTGGAGTAATACCAATGGCATGGCTGAATAGTATTACTATTCCCTTCTTTAAGAAGGGTGACCCAAAGCTCCCCTCTAATTATCAGCCCATCAGCCTTCTCAGTGTGGTGGGCAAGCTCTACGCCAGTTACTTCTTGGGTAGATTCCAATCCTGGCTAAGCGAACATAATGTAATAGAATTGGAACAGGCAGGTTTTCAGCCTGGGAAATCCACTATAGATCAGATTTTCATTTTATTCCATCTCGTTAAAGATTATGTAGCCCGCCAAAAGCCAATTTATCTCTGTTTCACTGACCTTCGCATGGCATTCGATACAGTGAACAGAGATAGTCTCTGGGCCAAACTGAGTTCCTTCTCACTTGATCCACATTTACTCTTCCTGATAATTCAACTGCATACTGGGAATACTCTCCAAATTAGGTACGATCCTTGCAGACAACCTTCAGGGAAAGTTCCTGTGTTTTGGGGGGTGAGGCAGGGATGTATATTGGCCCCTGCCTCATTTAATTTTTACCTTAATGATATGATTTCCTTTCTGAATGGATTCAATTTGCATGTGCCAAAGCTGGGAGACAGAAGAATTCCCACACTTCTATACACGGATGATACAGTCCTGATCTCCCAAACCCTTATCGGGTTACAGAGGGCTATGCAATCGTTCAGTGAGTATTGTCGCTTTGAAAATTTAACCATCAATTTTTCAAAAACAAGGATTGGTTGTGGGGCTGAACAGAGTCCGTGCTCCTCGCTGGTGGTTTATAGATGATCATCTGATTGAACAGGTGAAGAGTTTCAAATATCTGAGGGTCATTCTCTCATCATCCCTCATCATCCCTCAGTTGGAAACACCATTTTGAGGCCTCACTCAGTTTGGCCCGAAGGACTTCAGCAGCCATTTCAAGCTTCTATTTTAAGGCTGGGGGCAAGATAGTCTCTGTGGCACTCCGCCTTTTTCAAGCGAAGGTGATTGCACAGATATCATATGTTTTCCCTGTTTGGGGTATTAGTTTTTTGGACTGCTTAGAGGTGGTACAGAACGGTTTTTTGCACTCGATTTTGTGTGTCCCCAAGGGTACACCGCAGGTAATTTTGCAAAATGAGACGTCTTGTTCCCCTCTTAGATCCAGTATGCTATTGCACCTTATTAAATATTGGCTGGAAAATTTTGTATTCCCTACCCAGGGGCAATCTTTTTCTTATGACATTAAAGGGGGGGCTTTTTTCTCAGTGGGAATCCCAGGTAGTTTCTGAAGTCACCAAGCTGGGTTTCTCCAGGGAAGTTTTAATTCCCCTCAATCTTAATGGTGCTATAGCTCTGATTAAGAGGAGAATCACGGACCAAGAATTCCAACTAGAATCCTCCTTGCTGTCTGCTCAACTGGTAGCCCCTCAGTATGTCAGGGTTAGCTTGGCCAATGGAGGCTCAAGCTATTTAGACGGTTGGTCAAATTTCCACCGTAGAGCTATTTTCACCAAATTTCGCTATAACGTGTTTGCCTCAGCCCTATTGGAAGGGCGGTATAACAACGTTCCTAAAGAGGAGAGGTTTTGTCCCCTCTGTTTACCTCAGCTGTGGAGTCCATTTTTCATGTTTTCTTTGTTTGCCCTGCCTATGAAGTCCCCAGAAAGAAATATCTGAGTGTCTTGACTGACGACCCTTTAACCCCCACTGAGTCGTTGCTGTTTACATTTCTCAATCTGACGGATTCTAGGGTAACAAGGAGGGCTGCAGCTTTCTGTGAGGTTGCCACATGAATCCGGACTAATAGTCTCTGTTAGGAATTTGGCCACTTAACCCTAAGGGGCACTGGATACTCCTGTTTTATTTGCTTCCGTGTCAGTTGGACTTTGTGTTAACCCTGAGCTTAGATCCGTTGTCTCATTCCAATGTGCACTGAATTATTATTAGTTTTCCCATTGGTGTGGTAACTTATGGGAATTTTATTTCCTACCCTTCAGGTAGTGTAAAGGTTTTGTGTTACAGTAGACCTGCATGTCTTAAAGTTTTTCCTTTCTAGAAGCTGCATTTTCTTTTTTTTGCAACTTGTCAAATGGTACTACTGTAATAATATTATAATAGCCTTGTGCTACAATAAACTTTTACCTACCTACCTACCTAAATTTCAGCATATGCTTAAGCTCTTTGCTGAATCAGGATCACAATGGTGAAGGCGACTGAAAGAGGAATCATCTCTCTCCCTCTTTAGTTTTCATTCTGACTCGGTTTTTCCTTTAGAGATTTTTTTTTAAGTCTTCTGAGTTTTATCTCCAGTGTGCAAGCTACACAATACAGAGGGATGGTAGTTAATTTAAAAACACCCAGCTGCTAGAACTGTAGCAAGCTATTGGCAAAGGGTCACATACTGTTCTTTCTACTAGACTGAAATTTCTTTAGAACTAAGAGTCAGACACTGGAGAGAGTTCAGAGGAGAGAAGCAAAAGTGATTAATTAAAATGTTAGGAAAATTCAGCTTCTAAGGAAAGATTAAGAGAGCAGAGATATGCTCAATATGAACGTAAAGAAACTGAGGCAAAGCATGGCAACTACCTGCTAATACTGGGAAGAGAATTTCCAACAGGGACAGGAATCAGTAAATTTATCTTTATAAGTTAGTGAACAAGGCAAGACAAGGAATAGTATGTGTAATGTACAATGGAGAAAAAACACAGAAGAAATGCAAAGAACTTTGCTTCTCTGAGTTTGTGAATAGAACGTGCTGCCAGCATAGGCTAGTGGAATCTCCACTGATGGCGATAGGCTGCACTGGGCCAGGTACTCATCTGTCAGGAATAGATTTACGGATAATCCAATCCATCCAACTACAATGATAAATGGCCCTGCAGAGACCACTGTCAGCTGAAAATAATGTAATTTCCTCTTACAAAAAGAGCTTATTAATCAGGAGACCTAGGGTATTTTCAGACGTGACACCCCCACCCTACCATGGATGGGAGCAGAAGTAACCCCAGACTCTGGCAGGGCTAACAAGGGACGTACACTGGACTCCTGGCCAGTGTACTTCCCGTGTTAAGCCCTGCCACGGTCTGGGGTAGGTGTCCCCCGGACAGTGGTAGAGTGGGCCATCATGTCTGACGGCCTACTCCACCTAAACCCTGATCTGCGGCCGGAGGAGTTCTGGGTGGGCATTTCGGCCTCATAGGCCACCACAACCATCCATCAGAGAGGAGGCGGGGCTGTGCTGAGGAGTGCAAGGACAGGACCATGTGGACCATGTCCACACATCCCCACGGTGGGTGCACCCAAGCACCGCCCACCCACCACGGCCTCCACCCATCCCCCTTCCCACACTGCTAGTCCGTTTGAAAAGGGCCTAAGTCAATGGGAGTTGGGTACCTAAATGAAAATCTCCCTCAAGATAAACAGAACAGAGATGAGAGAAACAGCTAAAAGAGATGAGAGAACAACAGAACAGAGAACTAAATGGAAAAGATGGAAGTGGGTAAAAAGAAAAAGCAAGTTAGACAAGTTCAAAAACCTGCCATTCCAGACACTTGGAGCTGTGAGGATGAATGATGTTGTGTGGTTCAGAGAACAGAGGTAAGTATTTGTACAGAACTCAATTTCACAATAGTGTTCATGAAAACTGGCCTTAGCATTTGTAGTCAAGAATTTTTTGGGCAGAATTTTCTGTATTTTAAAACAACAGCAATAGTCAAAATGCCATGCAACAAATACAAATTGCATCAAAGTATGAAAAGGATGCAGTAATAAAATATTTCCATAGTTTCCTAACAAGCTCATTTACCTCCCTACCCTACCTTTTTCTTTCACCGTTATTCCAAACTAATGTATCAAGAGAAGTAAAAAATTTTTCATAGCAGTTGCCTCAACCATATAAAACTTTCTCTTCCTGGGGGAGGGGAGAGTGGAAATTTTGGAACAAAATTTAAGTCCACAGAACGGACAGATACTGGTAGAAAATGTTCACCTTTTTACAACATAAAGACTGGCATTTTTTTTCCATTTTTTGGCGGGGGGCGGTATTCTAATTTTTCAGTGACTTCTAGTTTTCAGATTTTTTTAAAGACATTCAAGCCTCCTGCAGACATTTGAAGCATGCATCTGGAAATCTTTTCACAAAACAATTGATAGTGTTTTGAAATCCTGAACAGAAAACATCCTTTGGACAAAAAAAACACAATTACATTGGATGGTGTGAATATGTTCATAATATATGCATGTTTTCAATCTGGACATTTGAGGAACATGTCATGAGAGATGAAACTTTGAGTCATGAAATATCTCAGAATGAACAGCCATTCATAATCAAAATAAATGTTGCCAAAAACAAAAGATTCTCCTCTTTTCCACTGCTCTCATCATTAACTCTGTCAGTCATAACAAGAACAATAGTTATATAATTAGTATCCACTACTATCATCATAGGTTAGTGGGATTTTTTTGTCCCCTGTAATAGATGGTAAGAAGAGTAAAAAAAAACACCACCCTATAGTGGGTCCATGCCAAAATCCTCAGCAGCAGAAATACTCATATTAAAAAAACCAACTCTATATTTGTAAGGAGCTTGTCTATAGCCAGGAATTTGGGATTGTGCTCCTACACCTGCTACTGACCAAGTCCTGTGTGACCATGGATCAGTTAACTTCCACTGTCTGTGCCTCAGTTTCTGCGTTTTAAAATTGGGACTTTTGATGCATACACACATTGCTAGGGGTGGGGTGTGCAAAGCTAAATCAATTAACTGTAAAGTACATTAATGCCCCAAAGGGAAGGTGTAATGAGTAATACAACATATGGTTGTAATGGTTGTTATGACATCATAAGCATGAACTATTATTATTTTTGGCAAGATCATTTATAATGTTGAAACTGGAAATCACCATATCATTAATATGCATTACTATTATTATTCCTGTAGTGTTAAAACATGCACCATCCGAGGACACGTAATTTAGAGCAATGGTTCCCTGTGTGACCCCATTTGGAGATTTAAATAAATCCAGTGACTCTGGACAGCAAGACAGACATGCAAAGTATATAAAATCCAATGGGATTGTGACCCCATCCACATTTGGGATCCGGACCCATGGTTGGGGAACCACAGCCATAGGGCTTTGGCATTTCTCTTGCTAAAGACAACAGAAGCACTGAGTCCTACCATTCCAGGCCAGCTCTGTTGATCTCTTCCCACCAGCACTCTGTCGGTTCCCCCAGGCTCTGCGTGGTAGGCATGCATGCATAGTTCCACAGTCTGTCAGAACCTTCTTCCTTGCTGAAAGTGCTCCTCACTGCAACTATCACCTGCCCATGGGGGCACTGGAAGTTGAAGCCCTGACGATACACATTGACCCATGCATCACCCCCATAGTCATGGTGGGAATAGTAATAGTCCTCCCCATACTGGCCCCAAGCCACTGTTACCAGTGGCAGAAACATGCAGAGTAGAACAAGGTCCATAGTGCCTAGGATCTTGGCTTAGAAATGCCCCACTGGTTTGTTGTGCTGGCTTTTTTATATCGCCTCTCACATTTGGCTTCCAGATGTTGAACATCCAGATCCAAGAGCAATGTGTCATTGTTTAGCAAAACTTCTCTGTGCTAACGTATTGGCCACAGACATATTCAATTACTCTTAAGGTGGAATGCTACTAGCACAGTAATTCTGTCCAGTTCTTATGCTGCAAAGCAAATCCTCTCTAATCCCCAGCTACCATATATAAAAAGGTCCGTGTACATCACAGATGTAAATGCTACATATGTCATGGCAATCTATTATACAGTAGCCGTTGCTTGCAAAAAAAAACAGAAAACCCTCCAGTTTTCATTCTACAGCTCTGCTTCAGACTATTAAATCCTGGAATTCTGGGCTGCAATTTTTCATAATTGGTCTCTGCCTTCAGTTGATTATATTTTAATTAGTAAAACATGTTCTGCCATTTTTATTGGAAATTTAGCAGGGGATGACACTTCCCCCATTCCAATAAATCCTCAGTCAGTCTTGGTGCTTACCCGGTGCTTGGCTGTGATGGGGGATTAGATGAGGATGAGCCGCCTGAAACTGAATCCCGACAAGATGGAGGTGATGTTGGTGGGTAAGAGCGAGGGAGTGGAGGACCCCCATCATTGATGGGGTACGTCCCTCCTTTGCCCTGAAGGTTTGGAGCCTTGGAGTTCTTCTTGATTCCCAGCTCCGCCTAGATGATCAAATGGCGGCTGTGGCGAGGAATGTGTTTGCTAAATTACATCTGGTCTGACCTTATATCTTGGGCTCCAATCTCACCACCGTCATCCATGCATTCATCACCTCGAAATTGGACTACTGCAACACACTCTACGTGGGGCTACCCCTGGTGATGACCCAGAGGCTACAGCTAGTGCAGAATGCAGCAGCCCACCTCCTTGTGGGGATGGGCTGCTGGGAGCACATAACACTGGTCCGGTGCTTCGTTTTCTACGCTGGCTGCCTATAGTCTTCTGGGTCAGATTCAAAATGTTGGTTATTACCTTTAAAGCCCTATATGGCCTGGGCCTCACTTACCTCCGTGGCCACCTCATTTCTCATGTCCTGGATTGGTCTCTGCTGTTGACTTGGGGCACTCGTTTGGAGGTCCCCCGGGTTTCCCAGGTGGCCAAGTTTGAGCGGGCGTGTTTCAGTGGCTGCACCGTGGAATTTCCTCCTGGAAGAGGGTCACCTCTCTCCGGACCTCCCCTCCTTTCGTAAACAGTGCAAGGTCTGGCTATTTCACCAGGCATTTGGTGAGGGGAATGGGTGGGGAGGTTATATTTTCTTTTAAGAGTATTGGGGTTTGTTTTCTGGGCCTTGGAGGGTTGGGATTTAATATGTTATTTTTATGATGTATTTTTATTTTTTTATTTTTATGATGTTTTATATAATATTTTAAATGTTGTACACTGCCCTGGGCTGCTGTTAGGCAGGAGGGGGTGGTATAGAAATGAAACAAACAAACAAACAAACAGATAAATATAAAAATGCTGCAGCTTAAAAGCTCTGCCTTGACAAGGAGATAGTCCTCATTGAGGAGCAGTGCACAGGCTTATTCCAAAGGAAATTGGTTTTGTTGTGGCCGAGTTGTGAAGATTCGGAAATAGCAAATTCAGGGTGCCAAGTAAATACGGCCGTTTTGTGTCCTCTTGGACCCTAACTCATAAAATCACCCCTGGTTAGGGGAGCACCTACAGAGTAATTCACACAACACTCTTCCCCCTTTCAAGCTCACCATTTGTTCCTAAATCAGTGTGTTTGCCTTGTCCTGTAGCAATGCAGGGCATCTTTAGACATAACAAATATCGGGTGTCAAAACCCCTAAGCATGTGTTTGACCATTGTACGTAAGCACCATAACAGTCCCAACACCAATTTTGCCACCCATTGAAAATCCATTAAACACATGATGTGAACACCATTGCATCACAAGGACAATTTGCGTGTTCCAGCTGAACACGTAGTCAATGTTGTATTTAATGATATCGCATGAATTGTTAGCAAGTATAACACAGGGAATGAGGCAGCAGCACTTGTATGCTGGGATTGGGTGGTGCGCAAAACACCGATTTGCCCCAAGATGGGCTGTATGTCTAAGCAGCGCTGCAAGGTGAACACAGGGCCAAGCCAGTGTCCATATCAAGGTGAAAACACACGTTCAGGCACCCGTTGATGTTATGTCTAAAGACACCTTCTGTCACACAGCTGCTGATTTCCCTGCATTTCAGTGAGCCTCCTTTTGCTTCGTGTGGCAAAGAGCAAGGGGTATTCAAAGAGCACAAGAAATGGTAAAGATGTCACAACACTCGGGGTGGGAGTTTTTGACAGTAACCATTCTAAGAGAATTGTATGAATGTTGCTGTGGGGCTGCCCACCCACGCAGCTGCTCCAGGGTGCACCCCCACATCCACCCACTCTCAGCCCCACCGGGGTCTGGATCAGTGGTCCGCCTGCCCTACCCCCACCCTCTATGCCATAGAGTTGCAGGCTAGAGAGTCCACAATGCTACGGTGTTGCCTGGGGCATTGGCTGGCTGAAAGCAGGGCAGCAGAGTGGGTCCATGCATTAGATAGGCAGCTGCTCGGCTTCAGGCTGGTGCCCCTGGTTTGGCTGTCAGCTCTTCTGCATGTTCTGGAGCGCCGCTGATGGGGCTGCCCCAGAGCAGGCAAAGCCTGTTTGGCGCCTGCTCATCTGATGGGAAACCTTTAGACGGATGGGCCACTTGGAGGTGAAATGGGTTGTCACAGTCAGTACTGGGCAGCCTGTCTGTCTAAAAACAGACCCAATGAGTCTCACATCAGCCCTTCTGTCCCCATGCGTGGGAGCCAATACAGAGCACAGCTCATGCCTCATGATTGTACTCTTGTCTCTCCCGATGTTCACCTCTCCCTTATCTCCCCCTTCTTTGTCTCATAGACTGTAAGCCCCTTAGGGGTATGGAAGTTGGGGGAAGTGTTGTGTGAAGGAGTTAACAAAGAAAGCAACCCTCTGCTGTCAGGGCTACTTTGGGTCGCGTTCCATGTGGGTTTCCCCCTCCCTGCCCCCACTTGCTGAGGAAATGATGTATGAAAGACCTGAGTTTTATTTGAAGCATCTGCTTGAGTCCTATTGAAGTCAAGTGCTTAGGGCTGTAAAGAGTGGTCTGCATGCATGTGTCCATTGAAGCTGACTTTGTAGAAAGCTGTCTAGTTTCCAGAATAACTGTAAAATCTCTGCCAGAAGATCCTTCCCATTCTCCACTCTATACACACAGCCATGTTGCTTTCCTTTCTATGCTTGAAGAAAAGCTCCAACCTTAACCCTAAGCTTGTATACAGTCATCATCAGAAGATGGTTCAATAAACATGGGCACTGGGAGAGGGCTGTGAGGGGCTGTGGCTGCACCGCACCCCAAGTCCTGTCTGGTCCTGCCTCCACTGAGAATCATGATGTCACAACACTTGGAAAAGGAGGGTAGTCATGTCAGAAAGGGGCAGGATGAAGTGGCTCTCCTGCCCTCTGCCCCCCCCCCCCGCCAAATGTAATTCTGTTGGCACCTTTGCCAATAAACCTTAACATCTCACTTGCTTCTGTGCTCTCTTTCTCTCTTGCTGTCTCAGCAGACTAAATATTTTATTTTTATTTATTTTTATTTATTTATTTATTTACATGTATTAGTTGCCCCATGCCAATGGCATCCCAGGGCAACGTACAATTTAATAAAACAACATTTGGAGAAAAAAAATAGAATAAAAAACATTTTTAAAAATCCAGCAATTTAAAAACCAAAACAGGTTCGGGGTAAACAAATACAAATAAAAAGGTAAGGGGAGAGATACAAAACCCTAACCCACCCTCCCCAAAGGCCTGGGTGAACAGCCAGGTTTTACAAGCCCGCCGGAATGTCAAAAGACATTCCCGGAGGAAGCCAGGCAAGCTTCCTCCAGGAGGGAATTCCAAAGACACGGCCCGGACACCGAGAATGCCCTCTCCATTGTGGCCCCCCACTTAACATGGGGGACCTCCAAGAAGGCATCCCCGGCAGACCGAAGGAGCCGCTCTGGGATGCGGTGGGCGAGGCGGTCCCTGAAATAGATCTGAATGACATGGGCTTCTACTTGTGCTGAAACAAAAAGTGAGGTCTGTAGGGGTGTGCACCCGGCCTCCATGTAGTTTTCGTTTTTAGTTTTTGTTATTCAAAAATTTTGTTTTTGTTATCATTATTAACGACAATGTCATTGTTGTTATTGTGGTCGTTATCGGTATCAGTACCAGTATTGGTACCAGTATCATTATCAGTATCGGTACTGTTTCAAATGAAGATTTTATTTTTGGTATCAGTATCGTTATGGATTCCTGTGTACAACTAATATCTATGTAAATCTAAGGGAGACAGGGGAAGAGAAAAGAAAAATTATCTATTATCTAATCAATTATCTATATAACTAATCTAATCTATATGTCTATAATATATATATATATATCTAATCTATACTACCTTTCTGTATATAATGTACAGGGGAACACAGGCACAGTTCAAGAGTTCAACCCTGTTTACAGCTCCGAGATGTCTGCTCTCTCCTCCCCTCTCCACATTTTCCCTCCAAAACCCAACTGCCACAGCACTAATAATGACAACAATAACGACATTGTTGTTTTCATTATTGGTATCGGTATTGGTATCTATGTTGTCATTTTTGTTATCGTTATCATTATTCTCAGTTGTCATTTTCATTATTGCAATAACAAAAATGTCAATTTTTGTTATCGTTATTGTAATTTTTTAAATGACATGCACACCCCATAGAGGTCTGTATTTGCAAATATTACTTGACATTTTGGGATAGATATCTGAATATCTGAATGATATCCACAAACTAAACTGATATTTGCATATCTGTTTTTCTGGGTGTTTTCACCTGTTCAGTTATTTAGATATTTGGTTGACGTCTGCTTCATTTTGGCTATTGCACATGCACATTAAAAAATTAAAAAATTAAAAAATTACAATAACGATAACAAAATTGACATTTTTGTTATTGCAATAATGAAAATGACAACTGAGAATAATGATAACGATAACAAAAATGACAACATAGATACCAATACCGATACCAATAATGAAAACAACAATGTCGTTATTGTTGTCATTATTAGTGCTGTGGCAGTTGGGTTTTGGAGGGAAAATGTGGAGAGGGGAGGAGAGAGCAGACATCTCGGAGCTGTAAACAGGGTTGAACTCTTGAACTGTGCCTGTGTTCCCCTGTACATTATATACAGAAAGGTAGTATAGATTAGATATATATATATATATTATAGACATATAGATTAGATTAGTTATATAGATAATTNAAAAAATGCCCTGAAAGAGAAACGGATATCTGGTGAAGTCAGACTGAATCTCAGCAGGTATGGTTCAAATAGATTGAAATTTTTGGATATGATACTCGTCGCAGATATTTGCTTCAACTCTAGCCCCCACTATCGTTCCTGTCTTGGCTTTCACTCTGCCCCTACTGCCACTGCCCCAGTCTTCACAATTGGACAGACAAGCTGGGGTGAGTGGGGAAAGTCGCCTACTAAGACAAACTCCATCCGAGTGGGGTCATGCATGGATGTGATGGAACTTGGGAGCTCCAGATGGCCATGTGTTTGCAGCAGGCAGCCCTCATAGCATGGAAACTAGTTGCACCCCTACAGTTCAAGTAAAGTTTCCTCTGTCCATCTTAGAGATACCAGAACTTGCCATGCTTTCAGCAGTCTCCAGAACCTTGTTTTTTGCATACTGATTTCAAGACTTATGGCACAGTCCTCCACCCATTGAAGCCAATGGCAAAACTTCTAATGACTTTAGCAGTGGAGGATTGTGCTGAGTCATGGAATCCAAATGCAAAACCTCTCCCTTTGTTTCCCTTTTTATACAATTAAAAAGGCTCTTCATAGCTTCTGTGCAATTATCAGAATTACTATGTCATCAGCATAACTAGATTTCATAATCTTCTTGTGCACTGGTCAAGTCAGCAGAAGTAGTAATTCACTGTATTCAGCACTGGTCAGTCTTCACCTGGAGGTGCAGGTTTAGCGAAGGACAAAAAGGGTGGTTTTAGACAAGCACCTCCCCACCAATCACCCACCCATCATGCATGTTGCAGGACCACATTGGTGCCCTATGCAACCCCAAAACATGCATGATGGGTGGGTAATGGGTGGGGAGGTGCTTGTCTAAAAGCATCCAAACATAATAAAAGGGAAGAAAGTCTTATGAGGGAAGGTTGAAGGAACTGTTATGTTTAGCCTAGCAAAACAAAGATTAAGGGGAGACATGATAGCAACCATCAAATATCTAAAGGGCTGACTGCCCCCAAGAAGATGGCAAGGAACTGCTCTCAGTGCTACAGAGGGCAGAACTAGAATAATGGGCTTAAATTACACGGAGGTAGATTTTGGTTAGATATCAGGAAAAAGATTCGTAACAGTAAGAGCACTAAGGCAGAGGAACAAATTGCCTAAGGGGGTCATAGGCACTCCATTGCGGGAGGTTTTCAAAAAGAGGTTGGGCAGCCATCTGTCAGTGATGCTGTAGCTGTAGTCATCCTGCATCCAAGCAGACGGTTGGACTAGATGAGCCTCCTAGTTGGAGGTCCCTTCCAACTCTATATGATTGTACTGCCTTCAACAGCATCTGCTACACATTTGCATGACAAAGTTGATGAGCAGGTAGAAAAGGAGTGGGAATATAATATATGGCTTTGCCTTAACCTGGTAACTTTCCGCCAACCTTCTGACATTCCCTAGTCACCCTCTCAGGGGCTCACAATCGCCAGAATGGGAACCTTTACTAAGCTTCTCACAGGAATGTTTTCAACATATGAACTTTCTACTCAAGTATCACCAACGTTCACTCATTTCAAAAGTTTGCAGTAGCTCTTTCGACAAATCTTTGTTCCTTGGGTGAAACTTCCTTCACCTCTTCCGTCATAAAAGACAAATGAGATCACCTAATTGCTTCACCTTTGGAAGCAAAGGCAGTAAGCCTGGTCATAATCCTTGAATAACGTTAAATAGCCAAATCCCTAAGCAATCTCATTGCCTCCCACGGTTTCCAATACCACCTATACGCTGATGACACTCAACTATCTCTCTCCGCTCCTTCCCTCTCCCCCTCTGTTCAAGCTCGTCTCACCAACTGTCTCTCCGATATCTCCGCCTGGATGTCTCAACACCAACTCAAACTAAACATGGCGAAAACAGAACTCCTTATCTTCCCTCCCAATCCTTCCTCTCACCTTCCCTGTCAATTGCCATTGACGGGGGTCTCCATCCTCCCTGTCCCCCAAGCTCACAGCTTGGGCTCATCTTCGACTTGCACCTTACCTTTAAACCCTACATTGACTCCGTGGCCAAATCCTGCCACTTCTCCCTCTACAACATTGCCAAGATCCGTCCCGTTCTGTCCATCTCCTCTGCCAAAACTCTCATCCATGCCCTAGTCATCTCACGCCTTGACTATTGTAACCTCCTCCTCGCTGGCCTTCCCAGCTTCCATCTTTCTTCCCTCATCTCTTCAATAATATAGGAGTTGTCTAACCCAGCGATCGCAAGGACAGATTCAACATAAGAAACCAGGGGGATCTATTAGTGCAAACATGCAAGATGTCTTCAGTGTAACATTTTCAGAAAATGTAGTGGGGAGAAGGCCAACATTTTAAACCAGTAACCTACCAATTTAATATTAATGGTAGTTAAAAGAGAATCTGTCCCACATTTTCTTTCCACATTTGTTGATGATGTTGGAAGGTCTGGAAAAACAGATTTTTTTCAGATGAGTCAGGGACTCCTATGTGGTTTTAAAACTCTAAACTACTGTTAACTGCTCTCTCATTTCCACTTGTATGCGACATTTCTTTGCAAGGTTCTGATGTTGCCACGTTTCATAGCAACATGAGAGCTTTTAGCATACACGGTTATGTCCTGAAAATGAGGATGCAGAGTCTGCAGAGGTGTGAGGAGGAAGATGAAACATTTTTAGGAAGCCATGCTGCAAAAGGGATGTGGTGTCTCTTCTGATATACGGGCCCATTAAGATTAATTTGGGGGTCCAGTACATTCTGGTATCTGGGGGACCCTACCTCCCATTCATCTGTTGCTGGACAAGCCGATTTCTGGAGAGGCTGGTACTTTATTCACACAGATGTTAGTTTGTAGCTTTGAGGGGGGGTTGACCTTAAGGGCCCATTGCAATTGTACCTTTCATCAATACTGCTGAAATATCAAGGAGGCTTAGCTGGATCTCACAACATAGTTTTTAGATTATTGTGCATAGATTTGGGACACTAGAGTGGCAAAACATTCTAGCATCATCATGGTTTCCAAGCCCAAGGGCACAATTCTCCAAACAGCGAAAAGAATGGGATATGCATCCATACTAAGTGGTAGAGCCAGCAGCTATCTGCTCAGATGACTGTGCTGCAAATGTTCAAAAATCTTGATGGGGGGGGNAAAACTTCTAATGACTTTAGCAGTGGAGGATTGTGCTGAGTCATGGAATCCAAATGCAAAACCTCTCCCTTTGTTTCCCTTTTTATACAATTAAAAAGGCTCTTCATAGCTTCTGTGCAATTATCAGAATTACTATGTCATCAGCATAACTAGATTTCATAATCTTCTTGTGCACTGGTCAAGTCATCAGAAGTAGTAATTCACTGTATTCAGCACTGGTCAGTCTTCACCTGGAGGTGCAGGTTTAGCGAAGGACAAAAAGGGTGGTTTTAGACAAGCACCTCCCCACCAATCACCCACCCATCATGCATGTTGCAGGACCACATTGGTGCCCTATGCAACCCCAAAACATGCATGATGGGTGGGTAATGGGTGGGGAGGTGCTTGTCTAAAAGCATCCAAACATAATAAAAGGGAAGAAAGTCTTATGAGGGAAGGTTGAAGGAACTGTTATGTTTAGCCTAGCAAAACAAAGATTAAGGGGAGACATGATAGCAACCATCAAATATCTAAAGGGCTGACTGCCCCCAAGAAGATGGCAAGGAACTGCTCTCAGTGCTACAGAGGGCAGAACTAGAATAATGGGCTTAAATTACACGGAGGTAGATTTTGGTTAGATATCAGGAAAAAGATTCGTAACAGTAAGAGCACTAAGGCAGAGGAACAAATTGCCTAAGGGGGTCATAGGCACTCCATTGCGGGAGGTTTTCAAAAAGAGGTTGGGCAGCCATCTGTCAGTGATGCTGTAGCTGTAGTCATCCTGCATCCAAGCAGACGGTTGGACTAGATGAGCCTCCTAGTTGGAGGTCCCTTCCAACTCTATATGATTGTACTGCCTTCAACAGCATCTGCTACACATTTGCATGACAAAGTTGATGAGCAGGTAGAAAAGGAGTGGGAATATAATATATGGCTTTGCCTTAACCTGGTAACTTTCCGCCAACCTTCTGACATTCCCTAGTCACCCTCTCAGGGGCTCACAATCGCCAGAATGGGAACCTTTACTAAGCTTCTCACAGGAATGTTTTCAACATATGAACTTTCTACTCAAGTATCACCAACGTTCACTCATTTCAAAAGTTTGCAGTAGCTCTTTCGACAAATCTTTGTTCCTTGGGTGAAACTTCCTTCACCTCTTCCGTCATAGAAGACAAATGAGATCACCTAATTGCTTCACCTTTGGAAGCAAAGGCAGTAAGCCTGGTCATAATCCTTGAATAACGTTAAATAGCCAAATCCCTAAGCAATCTCATTGCCTCCCACGGTTTCCAATACCACCTATACGCTGATGACACTCAACTATCTCTCTCCGCTCCTTCCCTCTCCCCCTCTGTTCAAGCTCGTCTCACCAACTGTCTCTCCGATATCTCCGCCTGGATGTCTCAACACCAACTCAAACTAAACATGGCGAAAACAGAACTCCTTATCTTCCCTCCCAATCCTTCCTCTCACCTTCCCTGTCAATTGCCATTGACGGGGGTCTCCATCCTCCCTGTCCCCCAAGCTCACAGCTTGGGCTCATCTTCGACTTGCACCTTACCTTTAAACCCTACATTGACTCCGTGGCCAAATCCTGCCACTTCTCCCTCTACAACATTGCCAAGATCCGTCCCGTTCTGTCCATCTCCTCTGCCAAAACTCTCATCCATGCCCTAGTCATCTCACGCCTTGACTATTGTAACCTCCTCCTCGCTGGCCTTCCCAGCTTCCATCTTTCTTCCCTCATCTCTTCAATAATATAGGAGTTGTCTAACCCAACGATCGCAAGGACAGATTCAACATAAGAAACCAGGGGGATCTATTAGTGCAAACATGCAAGATGTCTTCAGTGTAACATTTTCAGAAAATGTAGTGGGGAGAAGGCCAACATTTTAAACCAGTAACCTACCAATTTAATATTAATGGTAGTTAAAAGAGAATCTGTCCCACATTTTCTTTCCACATTTGTTGATGATGTTGGAAGGTCTGGAAAAACAGAATTTTTTCAGATGAGTCAGGGACTCCTATGTGGTTTTAAAACTCTAAACTACTGTTAACTGCTCTCTCATTTCCACTTGTATGCGACATTTCTTTGCAAGGTTCTGATGTTGCCACGTTTCATAGCAACATGAGAGCTTTTAGCATACACGGTTATGTCCTGAAAATGAGGATGCAGAGTCTGCAGAGGTGTGAGGAGGAAGATGAAACATTTTTAGGAAGCCATGCTGCAAAAGGGATGTGGTGTCTCTTCTGATATACGGGCCCGTTAAGATTAATTTGGGGGTCCAGTACATTCTGGTATCTGGGGGACCCTACCTCCCATTCATCTGTTGCTGGACAAGCCGATTTCTGGAGAGGCTGGTACTTTATTCACACAGATGTTAGTTTGTAGCTTTGAGGGGGGGTTGACCTTAAGGGCCCATTGCAATTGTACCTTTCATCAATACTGCTGAAATATCAAGGAGGCTTAGCTGGATCTCACAACATAGTTTTTAGATTATTGTGCATAGATTTGGGACACTAGAGTGGCAAAACATTCTAGCATCATCATGGTTTCCAAGCCCAAGGGCACAATTCTCCAAACAGCGAAAAGAATGGGATATGCATCCATACTAAGTGGTAGAGCCAGCAGCTATCTGCTCAGATGACTGTGCTGCAAATGTTCAAAAATCTTGATGGGGGGGGGGCGGGGGGGAGACAACGACAGAAATCATGAGATTAGCTCAAATCAAGATTTAAAGACAGTAAATAGGAAGCGGTTATTTACCCTTTCTCATAGCACTAGCGGACACATGATGGTATTAACTGGCAGCAGATTTAAAACAAGTAAAAGGGAGAGCTTTTTCACAGAATGTACAGTTAACCCATGGAACACAACACATTGCCTGGAGATGTTCAAGGCAAATTGACTGCAGTAATCTGGGGGTGCCCTGTTGGAGGTCCCTCAGGTTTCCTGGGGGGGCCACACAGGACAGTGCGTTCTCGGTGGCCGCGCCACGCCTTTGAAACTCCCTCCCGGTGGGGACCCATCTGGCCCCAGACCTCCCAGTTTTCCATAGGAATTGTAAGACCTGGCTGTTCCGTCAGGCATTTGGTGAGGGAGAAGGGTGAGAGTGGATGGGGTGGGTGTTTGGGTGTGTGGTTTTGTTCTCATTTTAATTGTGATTTTTGCTATGTTTGCTATATTAATTTGGTAATTGGGCCTCCTCCAAGCCCTTTATAGCCCGTCCTCAAGGCCTCCCATTTGGGCTTGACCTGGTCCAAGGCAGGTTCTCTTTAGTCCATGTTGATAAATAAAGGCCCTTTCCAGGTGCCTGTACCTGGATAGATCGCACCTGCTCTCCTGAGCTCTGTCCTCTGCTTGGAGTTTCCATATGTGTGAAGTTTTAGTTTTTATTTAATTTAATTTATTTATTTATCTAATATTTTACCCCACCCTTCCCCAAAAGCTCAGGACAGCTTACAAAAAATTAAATAAAATATAATTACAAAAAACAATACAATTTGCTCCCCCCCCTCCCAACACACACACAAGACAGCCTACCCCCAGCAACCTTATACCTAATCCCTATTCCCACCCATCCCAATGCTCCTGACCCTCAAATCTTCCTCACTAAACTCTACCACCCAATCCCATCCACCCCTTTTCCTGCCTTCCATTTCCCTGGCCAAACAAGAAGGTCTTACACCTCCTCTAGAAAATGAGCAGGCTCAGGCGGGCATCCAAAAGGAGGGAGTTCCATAACTGTGGGGCAGCCACTTAGAATGCCTCTCTGTGTGCCCTCATGGTAAAAACTTCGCAGGCAGTTTTTACCTGCAAAAAGGCACCCTTGTCCGACCTAAGGGGCTACAACAGAACATAGGGGAAGAGACGGTCCTTTAGGTACCTGGGGCCCAAGCCATTTAGGGCTTTATAGGTTAAAATAGCACCCTGGATTGTGCCTGGAATGTTATTGGCAGCCAATGAAGATTCTGGTGTAATGCGCTCTGCTTTCTGGTAACCCACCCTTGACAGAAGGCAGGTCACCACATTCTGCACCAACTGCAGCTTATGAACAGTCTTCAGGGACAGCCCCACGTAGAGTGCATTGCAGTAGTCCAGCCTCGAAATTACAAACGCATAGACAATGGTGGCCACATCCAGATCGAATAAAAAAAGGTTGCAGTCTTCTCACCAGAGGTAGTTGGTGAAAAGTCCTCAAGAGCTTTTGGCACAATCCAGGCTCTTGCAGCTGCAGCCTGCAAGCTCTTGCCTCTTCTCTCTGAGACTTGGCTTTTCTCAGCCCCCTCTAGCTCTAACTACTTCTAGAGCTCTCAGCAGCTAACCAGTTCCCTCAGAACTCCCCCCTCACTCTGAGTGTTTCCTCAGCTTTTACAGCGAAAAGTGTCTTGTCAGCTGACCTCCTTCAGTTTTCCAGCCTGTTTTCTTAAAGGGGTATTAACATAAATCCCTGACACAGGGTCTGAACCAAGCCTTTATTCCTATGACTCCAATAATAACTGTTATTTGTGTCCATCTTTGTTGTAAATCAGTTTCACTTCTTCTGTTTTTTGGTTGTTCAGAGATTTGATTATTCAGTTAGTTCATTTTGGCTATTGCCAAGCATTTGGCAGGCAAGGATAAGTGTTGGAGATAAAAGTGGTGGGGATTAGGGGAGATTATTATAAGATTTTTGTTTTTTATTTGTTGCTAGCCAACCTGAGCCTTTGGAAAAGAGTGGAATACAAATTTAAACAAATATTGAGCAATAGCCAAAATGAAGTATCCAAAGTAACCAATAACTGAACGGTTTCATTTGCAGGTATATTTCAGATAGCTATCAAAAAATATGAATAATAACCACAACTACAAAATCCACTCTGTGCCAGCACTACTCAAGCAAAATGATGACTATATTGGGAACAGAAGATCCCAAGAAGAAACTGGGAAGGAAATGGCAGAACCTGCCAGAGCAGCTGTCTCCATAACAAGACTGATGAAAGCCAGAGGCTGTCCCCGAGGGGAGAGTGGATACTTCAAGAACTGGGGCAAAGAAGCTTCCTCAGAGAGAATCAGATGAGAAGCGGGTGGGGGTCTGCAACCCAGTCACCTCATGAAGGCATGTGCACATACAAGGAAGATGCCGCACTGTAAAAGAAATAGCCTTTGAAGTGATGGTACTCTGTAGGGATGGTAAGTTTGGTTTCAGATAGAAATGAAACGACCTGAAAATGAACATTTGGTTCTATCTGAAATATCAGTGCTCATTTCAGTTTCGGGTTTTTTTGCATTGAAAATGCTTTAGGGTTTTTTTCCAAAGCAAAAAACCCAAACCAAAATCCTCAGAGAACTGAAACTGAGAAAAATGAAACCGAAATTGGTTCCATTCCAGAGTCCCATCCCTAGTACCCAGCATCTGCATGATTGAGCTGATCCTATCAGTACTCTTCCACCTTAAGGGCCAAACTGTTATAAGGGGTATTAACCTTACTGTTCTGGGTAAATCTCAACAGAAAAGTGTCATTGTTAAATTCATTGCTTCCCTGCCTTTGCTGGAGGTCCAGAGAGATGGGATGTAACTTCTTGACTAAAAGGCTTTTGAACCTTTCATGAAGAATGTTTTTCTCCTAACTTTGTCAGATGTTTGAATCAGGCCTGTAGCTAGGACAACATTGGCTTGTGGGTTGGGGAGGAGTTTGCATGACAAAGGGGGCAATTGTGTTTGGCTTCAAAAATGAACTTCTGGAGAGAGGCCCTCTATACAGATATTTCCTCCCAGAATTGTGATTCTGAATTCTGTCCTTAGATCTACAGTCCCTCACTCATCCAAGTCTTCAGACATTAGTTTTTAGACTAACAAAACCAAGGAAAAAAACTGAAACAAATTCCCCCATCATAGCTATGGGCCTGGTTTGAATAAATATTGAAACAAATACCCCCACATGAGTCCCAAAGATTTTTTTGATTTTTTTTTANGGAAGCAATCAGGATGAGTGGCAGCAAACCCCCTCCAATCCAGGCCTCTGGAGGGAACCCTCAGGCAGGTTTAAATATAAACGTTGCATATATGGGTGCCCTATGCAGCCCTGAAACATGCATAAAAGACCACCAAGGGTGGTTAAAGGGTGGTTAGCGTCATGTCTGTTTTCACCCCACCTTACCTGATCAGCAATTTTGTTGGGTGTCTCTGCACCCCATCTGGGCTGTGGAAGGAAGGAGGGAGGCATAGCGGGCAGAGCAGCCCCAGTCTCTCCCCAGTGCCGCCGACCCCCATGCTGCTGCCAAGCTGTCCGTTGGTTTATGTTTGGAAAAAATAGCAACTCATGATTTATGTACCAAACATCTTGAATGATTTTTAAGAGTTTGTCTCTTGATTTAAGAGGCAGTGGGGTTGGCAACATTGGGCTAGCATCGTATTCAAAAGACAATCTGCTAATAGCACCATACCATTAGCACCATGCTGGGGAATTGTTTCAATAATAAAACTGTATTTATTTAAATTTGTATACCACTCTAGTGCAAAAGCTCAGGGCAGGTACCAACATATAAATATCCTCTATCCTCTGGCCTCCTGCCAAGTGTTTGGCCAAATAGAAAGGTCTCACATTGCCTCCAAAAATGTCCAGGCTTAGGCTTTAACATTCAGAGAAAGGAAGTTCTATAGTAGCAGGGCAGCCAACAAGCAGGCTTCTCTGTATGACATCACTGTGGGAACTTGACTGGCAGATGGTACTTGGCACAGGGATCGCGGTGGAGCACAGGGGAGGAGGCAGTCTTTTCAGATGTATGAAATGGTCTAGGAACTAGCAGTTCCATGTCACCATTTTCCCATGGACTCATGCCACCACATCTGATGTCCAAGGGTTTGCGTCAGCCTACTCTCAATGGTAAGAACCGGGTGAATTCCCAAACCAGGGGAGTTGTGCAGGATTTGAAGACTTGTTGGGAATACAGTGCACAATTTCTCTTTGGGACTTATTCAGCAAGAAGCAAACCCCACCTAGCAATGGAAAAACCCTCAGAATGCATCATCAAAATTAACTCCACTGGGCTACCTCAGTTTTCATCAACTGAACATCTGTCCCCAAATCATTCCCTCTGGCTTGGTCACAGATATGGGTCTATGGTAGAGCTCTACACAGAAAAGCTTACACCAGTACTTCCCTAGACTTCTTGCCTGCATGACCCCACTTTGAGACTTAAATATAATCCTGTGACAGCAACAAGGCAATGCAAGGTATCACAAACATCAGTCAGGATCATGACCTCATTTGGAGTCATGATCCATTTGTTTGGTAACCTCTGGCATACACGGTCTAATTGCCCAGCAATAGGGACTGAGAAAGTTTCACCCAAATGGCATATCTTTCCTGAGACTGCTGTGTTCAAAGTTTAATATAGAAACGTCAGTTAAGACGTGTGACACTGCATCAGACCAATGGTCCATTTGGCCTAGTACACATAACGCTTGCGACCATTCCAGTCTCCTAACATGGGAGCAGGTATTATGTTTGGCCACTCAAACACAGGATCAACCCACAGACTGAACAAAGGTTTGCTGAGGTTTTTTTCCCCAGAACAAATCACAGGAACTCCTCGGTAGACCTGCAGGGCAGTTGAAAACATGCCATGGAATGACCATCTGGTCAGCTCAGCAAAACAGGATTTGGGGCTTGGCAGTTTCACCAGCTGGACTCCACTGGTTTCACCAGCAGGGAGCTTTGTTTTGTAAGTTTCACCAACTGGGGCCTTTGCCTTGCAGCACGGAGGACTGAAGTGTCAATTTCACAGGGGAAACATTCCCTTGTCAGTTTCACCAGTTGGGCCCTTTGTCCTGCAGTGTGGATTACAGCTGCAGCCAGTAGCACATTTGCTACCTGCGTGTAATACTCGCATTTTGGGGCATCCCCAGCAGGCACCCAATAGGGTACTCTCTCCTCCATTGGTTTCCCAGTGTCTGAAAATGTGAGTATTACTCGGGCATCCTGGGATACACCCAGGCTGACTCACCTCACTGCTGGGCTGCTGCTCCTCCAATCCCAGTTGCTGTTCCCTGCTTGCTGCTCCCTGATCAGCTGAGCTGGGGATTTCCCTGCTTGGCTTTTTTTTTTTAGTGGGGACATGGAGGTGCAAGGGGGTCTCTTTCCTCCTGTGTGCACCCCCTAATAGATCCCCCTGTCCCAGTGGACCCATATCAAGGGTGCACATGAATCCCATGTGAACCCCCATTTGAAGTCCCCCTAGGAATGAGGGATCCATTTGGGGGCGCATGCATGTGGGAAGAAGCCAACTCGCTCCCCACCCCCTACTCAGAAAAAGCTGAGCAGGGAAGTCTCTAACGCAGCTGAACAGCCCACCGGTCAGGGAGGAGCAGGGAGAAGCAAGCCTCAAGCAGGAACCAGGACTGGAGAAGCAGAAGCCTGGCAGTGAGGCAAATCAGCCTGTGGAGGGGGTAGCCTGTCAGGTCGTGTTTGGGTACCAGTTGGTGCATGAATGCAATCGGGGCAAGTTGGGGACCCCAGATTCAACAGGGTGTCCAACTTGCTGGGCATCCGGTTGCAGCTGTAGTCTGGAGCTTTTCCTTGTCAATTTGCTTGTCAACCTGCTTGAATCGCTTCATTCCCTGGGATTCTGGGACTCTGTCCTCAACTGGTTCTCCTCCTACCTTTCTGACCGCTCTTTCAATGTATCTCTTCCTAACTCCTCCCCCTCCTCCTCCCTACCCCTCTCAGTCAAGGTTCTCCAAGGCTCTGTCCTTGGCCCTCTCCTCTTCTCTATCTACACCCAGTCCCTGGGCAAACTCATTGCCTCCCACAGTTTCCAATACCACCTATACACTGATGACACTTAACTCTCTCTCTCTCTCTCTCTCTCTCTNGCTGAGTGGTGGTGTGCTAGCGGCCCCGCACTCTGCATGGCGTCAGGGGGCAGCGCCTGGATCGCTTGCTGTGGCGGTTGCTTGGCAACCGCCGAGCCCAAGTCTGCACTGGTGGGCGGAACCAGTGGTCTGTTTACATGGCCGGATGTCGAGCCTCACTGTGTGGGAGCCCACCGCTGGAGCTGCTGGCAGAGCCGCGGGGCCCGAGGGCGAACCCTGACACCCACCGCACACCCACTCGTTGCAGTGTTCGCACGGGTCCCCACTCGCACCTGTGTGTGAGGGAGGGGGCGCCCGTGTGAAAAGGGCCTTTGAAGAAGGCAAAACCACAACCCTTTCCGCTTTTCTATAAACCCTGCATCTAACCCTGACTCAGCTGCATGCACAGGAAACCTACTTAAACGGATCTGTAAATGCTGGCCCAGAACTCTCAGTCAGTGTCCATAGACACACTACGGAAGTGTACAGAGTTTAAAATATCCCCATCCTCCAGGCCAAACAACTATGCTATTGCTAAACAGGATTAAGATGTCAACTAGCTGTGATGCTTGTCATGGAAACAAGTCTGTGTGGACTGCATTCAGAATTAGGACTTCATAGGAAACTTTTCACATGGTTCTTTCCAGTGTATACTGTGACGTAGTTCATAATATCACTGCAAAGTGCTGTAGGGGTAATTCTGAACTAATCACTCTTAATAACTCTACCCAGACCCACAGGGGTAACTCCAAGGTCAGGACTGGATTGATTTTCAAATTTAAAGTGACACTAGTCATAATTCTCAGACTGGTCATGGGAATAAGATTTGAGTCAAACCCAAGCATTGCACAGGGAAATGTGCATTTACTAATGGGTACCTCAGAGTTAGAAAGTTATTCAAAGGGATTAGTTCTCTGTGTAGTCATTTAAAATGGTTCAAAATAAGTAAAGGGTGGGTGTAATGTACTGCCTTTCTTACCGATGGTGTTTTATACCCACTTTGTTCTAGCATTAATGACTGCACAGAGTGCAACCAAGAATCAGACCCAAACTCTTGCTTTGATTATGACCTACAGCGATTTTAAAAGCATTAATATCCTTTCCAAAGGCACCCCCTTTTGAGTTACTTCATCTCTTTTCTTTCTGATACCTGTAATGCTGCTAGTAGCAATAACCCGGTGAGTTTTATCAATGTCCTTCAGAGCCAATTGACTGAGTGGGTTCTCATTCCTCTTGAATCACCCACAATTCCTTGCGTCCCTCTGGCTTGACATTTGCAATGCCAAGCCAATAACTGCTGATATTTGTCAGACAGTAGTTCGTGGAACATCTGTGACTACCAAAAATTACCCTGTGATTTCAAACAATTCTTCTTCAGCTCCTGTGCTGAATGCTCAGCCTAGGGCTCTTGTGCAGCTGCCTGGAATGCCCAACCCCAGAAGTAGCAGCTTTTCAGTGGGTGTATGGAGACCCTTGCATTCTCTGTTTGGCATCATCTACCCTACTACTCTTTCCTGTTTTGTTCTCTCCGCATTCTGCTGCTGCTCACTGTCCCCACCCCCCAGCCTCCTGCTTTCCTTCTGTGTGAGAAGGGGAGTAATTAATGAACATGATCAAGCCTGTATTCTTGGAATTTGTGCAGGCGGACAGCAAACGTGGCTCAGCAAACTTGTGCCAAATTAGCTCCATCTGCCTAAACTCGGCAGAATTCCCGCTGCTCATTCTGTGCCTATGTCCCTACCTCCTTTCCTCTGTCACCTCCCTCTCCCTATAAGTGTGTGCATATTCTATTTATTTATTTATTTATTTATTTAGAAGATCACCCAATTTGCATGAGCAGATCTTTTAAAAGAAACCAATAAAAAAAAGTTCCCTTTTCAGAGAGCGAGAGTTCATTAGGATCATTCCATTCCCAGCAGTGAGAGCTGATTGCTGGTCATTAGACCCAATAAGTCTATCACTCAGATTACAGGTTTTATGTATTTGGAAGTTGTGGCTTCACAGTCTGTTGGCCACAAGTCTTTGAGTGACTGGGGACCAATTCTGCATTTTGCAACATTGCTTTCATCACCATCGCTTTGTTTTAGAACCATAAAGTGCATAGTTCATAACGTTTCATATTTCCATTTCTCTCTGAACTCCCCTTAGTTGACCTCTCCCCATTCCTAGCTGTGGTCTTCTGTGCTCTCAGAGTCAACTGGGTAAGCAAATACAAGCTTCTCCGACTCCTTCAGGCTGAAGGAGTCGGAGAAGTTATGGAATCTCCTTCCCTGTTGTAGACCTCCCTGTAACATACTGCTGCTTATTCATGGCTCCAGACTCAGAGGCTGTTTTTAAATGACCACGCTATACTGTTCCAAACTCGTTCTTACCTGATTTGTCAGAATTACATCATAGGCCCCTTTTAACAGGCCATGGTGTGGGATGGGTGGGTGGGTTGGTGTGTGCTGTGGTCCATGTGCGGTGGGTGGGGGGAGGGTATAAATGGATGCACACCCATCTACACCCACCTTCACCCATTATAATGCACAGAGCAACCACCGTTTTTACCGGTTGCTCCGTGCGTTGGGGATGGGTGGAGGTGGGTGCGCATGTGTGTGCGTGGAAGCATGCATGCATGCACCCACACTCACCCACCACAGGATTTACATGGGCGGCACCCATGCATGAGCACCCACACAGCAACCAGATTTCTGGGTGTTCATGCATGTGTGCTGTCCATGTAAAAAGGGTCATTGTCATAATCAGTCCAGTTTCTGTTGCTAAATGACCACTATTGTGACATTCTATTAGAGTATTAAGCTCCCAGATGTAAAGAAAAGTTCCTGGATGTCTAAAGGATTAGAACATTCTACCTGAGCAGATAGTAAAAATGACTGTTGTATAATGTTCTTCACATAGAATGTTTTAAATAAAACCTTGAAAGAGGTGTTTTACAAAAACGTTATAAAGCCCAGAAACAAGCTGGAAGAGTCACAATTTTGAATGTTCTAACTATCTAGACAGTAACCTTCAGAATGACATAAAACCCCAAGAACATTCTAAATGTATTGTTTAACAGCCAAAGATGGGTAGGCACAGCAGGTTTCATAACGTGTAATCTGTAGTCTAACAGCATACCAGGAAGGTTTTAGTAACCAACATACAACAGCAGATTCGATGTAGGCAACTACCCAAGGAACTATAGCTGTCGATTCACATACACAGATTGAACAATCTGCTTCAAAACACTCTAATTAGTCCCTGTTTCCAGGAGGACCAATATCAGAGCAGCACACAGCACATCCCCCAATCGGTCCCCCTGGAAACAGGGACCAATTAGAGTGTTGCACACAATTGGGAAGAGGCTTCTCTGCTCCCCTCCACACTCAGATAATTTATTGTTGCAATGTGCTCTGCAGAGTGCAGCATGGCAGGGGAGGTAGAAAGCAATTTCAGCTTTTTGCAGAATACAGAAAGAGGCAGTGATAAGAATGGACCCCTAAAATTCCTCTACAATGGGTACCACCACCACTCTTGCTATGTAAACTGAGGCCAAGGGACCGGAGAAGAAGGGCATACAAAAAGCCCCCAGGAACCAACTGAGGCCGGAGAACATGGGGATAGAGGCTTGACAGGGAAGCCTCCCCATACAAGGTGCACAAGCAGAAAGGGGGGGTGCAGATGAAAACGGTTAGAAAATAAGGATCGGGCCCAGCTACCCTAGCCATAGCAACAAGGAGACACTCATGGAAAGATACTAGCCAAAGGTAGAAAAACAGACTGGAAGGGAGGGCCCTCTGAGTAAAGAAT
>QEPC01005968.1:308275-327778 GCA_003113815.1 Sphenodon punctatus
CCTGATCCTGTCTGGCTAATAGCTGCTAATGGACCTATCTTCCAGAAACTTGTCCAAACCTCTTTTAAACTCAGCTATAGTACTTACTGGCCCTTACCACAGCCTCTGGAAGTAGATTCCACAACCCAATTATATGCTGAGTGAAAAAATATTTTCTTTTATTGGTTTTAAACTTGCCACCTATGAGTTTCATGGAGTGTCCCCTAGTTTTATTTATTTATTTGTTTATTTAAAAATATATATACCCCAACCCTTCTGCAACAGGCAACCCGGGGCAGCTAACAACAGCAAAAATAAACACAATAAAATATCATAAAACATAGTAAAACATCAATAAAAAAGAATAAAAACCAACCCCCTCCCTCACCAACCCCCACGGAAAGCTGGGAGGTCTGGGGCCAGACGGGCCCCCACCGGGAGAGAGTTCCAAAGGCGCGGTGCCGTCACTGAGAACCCCCTATTCTGTGTGGCCCCCTGGAAAACCCGGGGGACCTCCAGTGTGGCACCCCCGGACAACCGCAGGGGCCAGTCTAGGACCTGGGGAGTGAGGCAATCTCGCAAGTAGACAGGGCCCAGACCGTGTAAGGCTTTATAGGTCAAAACCAACACTTTGAATCGAGCCCGGAAGACTATTGGCATCCAGTGCAGAGACCAGAGCACTGGTGTTATGTGCTCCCGGCGGCCCAGTCCCACTAGGAGCTGGGCCGCGGCATTCTGCACCAGCTGCAGCTTCCGAGCTGCCACCCTAGGTTGCCCCACGTAGAGCATGTTACAGTAGTCTAGTCGAGAGGTGATAAAAGCATGGATGATCGTGGCCAGATCAGGAACCGAAACCAACAACCAAAGCCGCTGCACCAGATGTAACTGGTAGAAGGCACTCCTTGCCACAGCCTCCACCTGGAGATCCAGGCAGAGCTGCGCATTGAGGAGCACCCCCAGGTTCCGTACCTGGGAAGTCAGCGGAGGACAGATCCCATCAACCATGGGAGCTGTCCCTTCCACTGAGCAGTCTGGAGATCAACCGCATCTCGATGGTGGAGGGGGAGTAGAGCGCAGCAGGGAGAAATTCCTGCCCATCTGTCTGGTTCGTCATGTGGAACCTGTGATTGGTGGCTGCATGGGGGGGGCTCCATGGAGTGACCCTAGACTCCAGTAGGCTAATCTCTCATATGTTAACACCCTTTTTTGGCCAATATCCTGCCTGGCCTAGTTGAAAGTGAGCAATACAGAGTGTAAATGGCAATCACTGCAGTCAGTCTCCATGTTCCACAGCACTTACAAATCTCCCATTATCATCTTGTGAATAGTGGGCAGCTAGAGCTAGCTTTCCCTGCCACTGTGTTTATCTAATTACAGGCTGCTTCTGCCAGGGCTGCCTTAGAAGGGTGACAGCACAGTGGCAAATCTGGGGAAGGTTATTTTCCCAAGAGAAAAACTCCAGGTTTCAAGTGAAAATTTTAATTCGATAGAATTCAGCAAAATTTGACAGTCAGATGCTACATTTCCAGAACTTGCCAAAAAGGAGCTTCCATTAGGCACCAATAATGTTCCTAATTCTTCGCAGTTATCTTCAGGGATAATGGTTTTAAATGGATATGACACCAGATATCTGAGAGCCTCGTGGCTGAGACAGTAGAGGGATGAACAAAGATTGAGAAATGCAAGCACAGAAATTCTGTGCTTGAATTAGGAATTATGAGCCTTTCTTATGTAGAAGGTGAGGACACAGATGATCAAAATGGCCTCTCTTGACCTTAAAATCCGTGAGTCTATAAAATGTACCAGATAATTAATACAACTGCATTTTTAAAAACCTTCAAGCTGCTCATCGCCGTTCATTTTGCTTTTAACTCATTTGGTCTTTATCTCAAGGTTTCTCCATTAATGCAGGATCGGCCAAGTTGATTAGCTGAATACTAGGAAATGGCATATATGTTTCTTATTCCCTATGTTGCTCCTATGACAGTGTCTCTTAAACCTGTTGCCATTATGACCCCATTTTTTAATTCTGAGACCTAAACATAATCCCATGTCTCTGGTGAGCAACAAAGACATGCAAAATGTATCCAATATCAACCAAGATCATGACCCCATTTACAGATGGTGTGATCCCACTTGGGGTCCCAATTCCTTTAAGGTTGCCCAGTGATGGTGGAGAAAAGTGAATTCCATACTTCCCAACAATCCCTATTTAGAAGGAATAGTCCCTCTTTGAATGCTGAATCCCACGGCTTCTCTTTCAGGGATCAAAGTTCCTCTTTCAGGAGGGAGACAGAAAAATACTGTTATTTAGGGATGGGAATTTTAGATTCGGCTAGACTCAAATCAACCAAAGAATGGGCAATACAGTTCTCCCAAAATTTCAGGTTTCGATTTTGTTATGGGCAATTTGGGGTTTTTGCATTGATTTTTTTTTCCTTTTCTTCTTTCCAATGGGAAAAAAAATCAGTGCAAAAACATCAAATCAGAACTGAGAACCAAAATTCTCAGATAACCAAACCTTTCTCCAGAGTCCCATCCCTACTGTTATTAGAGCCTCAGGTACCGCTTTCCTGGTTGCCTGTTAAGAAAAACACTTGAGAGGACAATGGGAAGATGAAGGAATGACAAGAAACTAAATGGCCTAAATGGAATGTTAATCAGAAGAGCTTTTGTTCCTCTTCATGTGCTTGGAATGTTGGGAGGTACGTGTGTGTGTGCGAGGATAGAACTTATTGGCTGAGGGGGTAGGGCTTGTCACTCTGGCTCGCGACATGTTGGGGGGGGGTGTATATGCCCTCTTCTCCCTTTTTTGTTTCCTTATAAGGTAAAAGAAAAAATGCCCCCACCCTCCTCTTGAAATCAATGGCATGTTAAAATTGTCTGGCACCCTATGTTCAGCTGCTCAGCAGGGGTAATCTACCTGATTGCTGAGCAGCACAGCATGGAAGCTCCAAGTACGTTCAGTGAACAGCAAGACCCTTCTCCTGGAACATCCCTGGCCCGCATGCTGGAACATCTTGTGCATTTCACCTGGGTGTATTTGGCAAGCTTGGCAGCAGTTCATTAAAAATGCACCAAGATTCATTCTATCCTTGAAATCCTGCCAATTCAACTGCAGTTGTGCCGGGAAGGCCTTCCATTTGTGAATCCCCTAGAGAATGTGTGATCTTTGACTCACACTCCTAAACAGTCTTAAACTTTGGCTCCCACTCTTAAACAGTACCGTGTGTTCTTGAATATAGCACAGACACCAAGTAGAATGTTTTAAAAAGGAAAATGTATTATCTTCCTGCATATTTAAAAATGGTGATTGAGTATTTTTTTAGTGGGTTTAGTGTGCATGAAAGGTGTATTAACTGTCCTGGGGTCTGATATCTTCTGTTTAAAACATAGATCAGAGAACAGATAAGCTCTGCTGCTGGCTTACTATGAGTCCTTTGGCCGGTAACTTCACTGTAGGGGTGTGCATGTCATTTTTGTTATTACAATAATGATAACAAAAATTGTTGTTTTCATTATTGTTAATACAATAACGAAAATGACAAATAATAATAATGAAAATAGAAAGAAAACAACATTCGTTTTTTAAATAAAGGGGAAAACTGAAAATTGTATTTCTGGCTATAGCTTTTGTGTCTCTTATTCAATTCTGCTGAAACTTAGGATGGTTATACATCCAACAGAGAGAACTATGTGTACCAATCTATGAAATGATTACTTAAAAGAAACTGATTTTAGAAGCAATTGAATGTTGTGCTTTTAAGAAAAGCTCCATACACATTCATAGCAACAATTTCTTTATCTTCCATCCACTTTGAATGAAGCCTATTAATATTATGTCTCTCCACAAGTTTAACACTTCTGACAATTTTCAGAAAGTTTGGATAAAGGGTCCTGATGGTATAAGACATAAACTTGCAAATATATTTCCAGCTGTAAAATGTTTATATTCCATCTTGCTTACAGGAGATTTGGCAGGAATGTATCACATACCTTCCCTGTCATTTCTGCCAAACTATAGGACAATTTGATAAAGGGACCCAATTTTATAAGCAAATGAAGTTGTCCCCTTGAAGACCATTATTCAGATAAATAGCAGCACATGCCGTGCCAGCCAGAGGCAGGCACCTGGCATGGCAGGGGGAGGGAGGGAGGCTGTAGGAGCAAGCATGTGGAGCAACCCAAAAGACTGACAGACACATTCACTGGCCAATTACTGCATGCTTCCAACTTTACAGGACCAATCAGTACTGACTTCGAGGCAAGCATAGAGAGTGGTCCTCAGGTGGGCATAGAAGGGACAAAACTGGGACTTTAGGGATAGCATCCCAGAAAACAGGAGACATAATTTACACATCCAGAGTGGCCACTTATCATCACAATCACATCCTGCAGCACTGTGACAGAGGACATAAGAGAATCTCTATTGGCTCTTTCCTAAACAGATGCTTCTGACTTCCCAGTAACAAGTTGGGGAAAGATATTGGGATGGTCACACATCACAGAATGAGGATATTTGATTGACATTTCTGCTGGCCAGTTGGCATCACAAACTGATCTTACACCACACGTAAGAGAATCCCTGGCATAGGCTTCTTCTCTGCATATGCTGTGCAGGCACATAAAATTGGGACCCTTTATCACATCTTTTTGATATTTGGCAGAGATGATCCTGAAAGTGTTAGATACAGCCCTGCCAAATTTCATGTACACTGGTTGGATTACAAAGATGTTATAGTCAGACATACATTTATAAGTTAATTGCTCATACTATCAGGAACCTTTATTTTCATTTCACCTTTTATTTGTATCCCACTCTCTCTCACCTACGGCGACTCGAGGCGGCTAACAACAAAGGTAAAAGCATACAAAATAACAATAGCAATAACAAAATAACAATAACAGGTATAATTCAGTACAGAACAGCATAACCCAAATAACCCCTCAATTTATCACAGTATAACATAATATTTCATCATTAACCTTTCCTATTGTTCTATCCCTGCTGCCACCCGGGAAGAACCAAAACAATTCCAACCCAGTCTCCTGCTCTCACCAGGAGGAGGGGCCCATCCTCATTCCAATTTACAGTAGTGCACAACAATATTCAATATTCAGTACGTAACAATAACTCACGTATCTACCAATACAAAACAACTCACTCCCACCACAATAATCCCTCCCCCATCCCTTCCCCTGCTGCCACCAGAGGTCAGTACTAGGGGAAACCTCCCCTTCCCTCATAACTACTCCCTTAATAAATATCCTATTACCCTACACCAACCCCGACTCTCCCCTTTTGTCCCCAGCAACCACGGTGCACCAAGATAATAACCCCCCTGGGTCCCCTATGGGCCCCAAAGGGCCGCACCCTTTGGCTGAGGCCCTTCGGCTTGCAACCTGTGGCTTTTATGCCCCCCCCCCCCGTCCACTTCCGGGTTCCAGTCAAGTCAGGGTGGGGGAGGGTCACGCCAGGGCACCCTAACCTGGACGCACCAGCTCCTGGCTCCCCCAACCCCCAGTACTAACTGTCTTGTTCTTTTTCTCCCCGCAGGTGGTCAGCAGGGGATCTGGAGCAGCGACACGGGGAACAGCCCAGTGAGATCAGCAGCAGCAGCATCACAGGCGGCTCCCAGGGACTCCCAGCCAGGTGGAATGGTGAATGCTGTTTATCATGCCCCTTTGACTACTTCACTCATATGCAGCTCTCTAAAACGTCTCCAGCAGAACTCGTTCTACCTGACTGGTTGTTCCTCATGCAGATGACTATGGCTTTGGCTTTGGCTAGCTCCAAAGCAGTGACCCAGCGCTGCCGCTCCACTTCTGAGCTCGCCTTCAGATGGTACGTCCTCCCCCCATTGGAAAGCACAATGTTACAGGAGTCCTCAGTGTCAATGTGAGCTGTCAACAGGTTGATGGTGCCACAACAGGTGTGAGCCATTTCAGCCTGCATCCCCCGGTACCTGTAGTAGCTGAGAAGTCCGTTGCTGAGCACAAGCCAGCAGCGCTGATAACCCTTCAGGTAGTTGGTCCCTTTGAAGAGCCAGCCCTTCTAGGTGTCCGAGCTGGGGACGGCTGGGATCCCCACGCTCCCCCTGCTCACCTGTCCAGGGGGCATGGGCATCTGGGTACCCGCGCTCATGGCAGCCAGGCCACGCCGGGGAGGTTGCTTGCAGGCCAGATAGGGGATGGTGCTGAGTAGGATTACCGACCTGCGTGTGCTGCCGCTGCCCCGAACAGCCGCTTTCCCCATAGACTCCGCACCGTGCACTGCCTCAGAGCCACCCCTTTGCTTTGAGCACCTTAATGGCCAGTGTTTCTCGGCCAGCACCCTTCCCAGAGAAATAGCTAAGGATAGCTGCCCCAATTCCAGACGCTTGGTTCAAGGCTGCTCTAGCCTGTGCCGCCCAACTCCCTGATTTATTAAAGACAATGCCTAAATACTTGTAATGGTCCACCTGCTCAATCAGTTCCCCCCCTATCCTCCATTGATGATGTTCCCTGCCATTACCAAACATCAAAATTGTGGACTTTGAGTGGTTTAACTGCAAGTGGCTAGTATTACACAACCTCTCCAATTCTTTTAGTTGTTTAAGTAATGCCACCTTTGTCTGGGATAAGATCACAGCGTCCTCTGTATACAACAACACCCCCATGGCATGTTCTGCCAGTTTGGGAGGGACTAGGTCAGGGGCAGAGACATTTGGGACTAAGTCATTTAGACAGAAGTTAAATAAACTAGGTGCCAACATGCATCCCTGTCTTACTCCTATTTGGGCTGGAATTTCTTTTTATAAGTTGCCGATGTTATCCATTTTTACCCTTAGAACATTATCCAAGTGGAGAATCATAAAAAGGTATAGCAGACTTTGGTTAATTGTAGTTTCCCCTAGTTTTTCCCAGAGCCAAGTTCTGTTGACTGAGGGTGTTTTCAGACATGACGGGGCGGCTTCGCCCTGTCCCGAAAACAACCCAGAGATTCCCCGCCGGGATCACCCAGGCACGGCAAACAGATGTGCTGGGGATCCTGGCAGGGAATCAGGGAGGGGGCGGGGCCACGCAGTGCAACATGTGGCCGCACGGCCCTGCCCCCTCCATGCTGCCTCGCCACCCGCCCTCTGGGGAGACGGGCGGGTGGCGAGGCCAATGCCGCTGCAGCATCTGGCCGAGTTCACCACATCCCAGAATCCCGCCGGGGATTCTGGCCCGTGATAACCGACCAGACGTTACTTTTTTTTTATGCCTGCCTGGAATCACTTTCACCACGCTTCAGCCGATTTTCACGCAGGTAGCCCAGGAAGTGTGGTTGAAATTGACCCCATGTGGGTATTCAGCATGGCGAACATCTGGCAGCCGCCTAACAGGCGTGCAGGGCGCTTTGGCCCCATGTGGGTATTGACCGTGGTTCACTGTGATCTCGTAACGTCTGAAAATACCCTGTGTCAAATGCCACCTTTAGTAAGTTTTATTTAAGCGTGACATATGGTCATTGCGTTAACTCCACCTTTAAATCTATAAAGGTGGCGTACAACTTTTGTTTTTCGGACACATATTTCCCTATCAGGTGGGTAAGGATCAGGACGTGGTCAATTGTACATCTACCACTCTGGAAACCAGCTTGCTCAAGGTGTATAATCTTTTCTGTCTGTAGCCAGTTTACAAACATGTCAGCCAACAACTTAGCATACATTTTCACTATGATGCTAAGGAGGCTGACAGGGTGGTAATTAACCAGATCACCTCTGGAGCCCTTCTTGTAAATTGGCACGACTACTGCCAACTTCCAACCAGCTGGAATCTGCCCATTTTCATTGACCCACTTATCCAATCCTTCTGAAAGTTGGCAGAGATAGTAAATATGGGAAGGGATGTAAACTTGCCAAGTTTCATCTACATTAAATTTTTGGCAAAGACATTACAGCTAAGAATGTATATGAAGATTTTTGCAAAATAATATTCAACTACTTATAAAATTTGATTCCTTTATCCAATCTTTTTGGAATTTGATACACATACTGCTTTCCATTGGAGGTACAATACCTCCATGTATCAGCCAAATAGAATGTAAAGCCAAAACGTTACAGCCAAAAATGTGTTTTCTATTGAAACCAATAGAAAACAAAAACGAAAGCAAAAACGAAAACAAGAATATGATATTTATGAAAACGAAAATGACAGATTTAAATAACAAAAACGAAAAACAAAAACGACATGGGCCCCTGGTGCGCACCTCTTTTTCACTGCTCTGCATCTCCATTTCCCGTTTGACCCTTCCTCTGTCTTGTTTATTTTGATTGCAAGTGCTTTGGAGCTGGAAATGACACTCTTTGTTTTTACAGCATCTGTAAAAATTATAAAAATTATTATTGTTGTTGTTAATTTTATTTATTTATTTATTCATGTAGTACAAGCAATGTACCTGGTTCTGTACAATCAGTAGTTATAGTCGGGTCCCTGCACCAAGGGGCTTACAATCCAAGAAAGACGAGGGAGGGGAGACAAGGAAGAGGAATATAGGGAGAGAAAAGGATACATTCATGAAGATGAGAAGTTGAAGGTGCACATGATTAACTTAGTTATGTGGAAGAGAAGGATTCTGGAGAAGGGATGGAAGGGGAGGCAATTTCCTCCTCATGAGGACCTAGGGAAAGCCTGATGGAAAAGGCAGGTTTTCAGGAGGGATTTGAAGGTTGGGATCCTGGTCTCCAATGCTGTCTCTAGATCAATCGTTCCAAAGCTTTTGGCTGCATGACCCAAACAGCAATAAAAATATGCTACATATACCAGATACCAGGGGATTGTGACCCATGCTCAAATGGCAGGACTCCACTTGGAAGTCATGAGTCATAGTTCAAGAAACCTCTGCAGATGTTTTTAAACAATTGCCTTCCCACCCATTATGCATGTTGCAAGGCTGCATAGGACACCAATGCAGCCCTGCAACAAGCATGATGGGCAGGGAGGTGCTTGTCTAAAACACCCTGCTATAGATGCTACTGTAATACAAATAATAAAATGATAACAGTGAGACTGACTATACCATAGCAGAAGCACTGCAAACCTGTTCCATGCACTGTCCCCTGCTAATACAGTTTCCCAAACCATGGGACAGGACACTCAACTGGGGTCGTACCATCTGCAGATGGGGTCCTTCCTGAACCTGATTGACATTTCCTATACTTCGTGGTTATCTGGAATCATGGGCTTATAAGGGGTGAAAATAAAAAAGACAAAACCCCACATTAGTGCCCACCAGGTGTGGTTTTGCTAGGGGCAGTCCACCAGATGAAACTGTGGTATGAATCCTGCAACTTCTGGATTTAAATACGGAATCATATTTAAATAAATTAAAATGTAAAAATAATTTAAATAAACAAAAAACAAATTTAAAAAACCAGTGCATGCGCAAAATGGCCACTGGACCATTCTGTGTGTACAGATCCTTTCCTAAAATGGTGGTGGCAGCATCGCCACCATTTCAGAAAACAGCAGCCAGTCTGCACATGTGCAAATGGCTACTGCGAATGCGCAGACTGAATGCCCTTTTCCATCATTCACTCATTTCAAAAGTTTGCACCTACCTAGCTCTTTCGACATATCTTCCTTCCTTGGGTGAAACTTCCTTCACCTCTTCCACCATTTCTATGCACAGGACAACTCCACTGATGGCAGCACTCCTGCGATGGCAAGAGATTAAAATGAAGGGGCAGCAAGAGCTGCAGTTTTTGCCCTGCTCCGGTTATAGGGAATTTATGATGTTGTAAAGTGGCTGTGCCGTGAGGTGCATACGAATGGCACTTCATTGGGACTGTGGCATGATCAGCATTTCTGCTGCAGTGATTTTATTGCTTAATGCTTTGTTTAAATAGTCAAGCAAAATGAGTAGCAAAACACACAACTGCATATTAAGATGCCCGCTGCATCGCAGATGAATTAATGACCAAGGTCCTAACATGAGGAAATACCATTTCCTATAACTGAAACTAAGGGGAAATTAGCCACTGTCTGAAAGCAGAAAAAACCTAGAGTAGAATTTCAAGATTGCACATTCCTCTCATACACAAAAGTAATTTGAATTGAGAAACTTATTTGCATGGAGAACTCCAATCTGTCGTCTCTCCTAAATGTGCCTCAGGTTTGTGAGTGAGTCCCACACAGGTGATACTGTTTTCTTGCAAAGTGGGACTTATTAATTTACATTCGGGGAAATTCAAATACAAACTCATTTCACTTCACTATTCACTCAAGCTCCTGCCATCTGCTTGTTAAATTCACATGTTGTGTCTGACTATAAACTCTCTGGGACTTGGGCCAGGGCTGAGACCATCTTTTATGGAACCGCAGTAGTAGCTCCATTAGCTAAGGCAAGTACAGTCTTCTTTTATAAGGAGGAATATTTTGATGTCCTGTAAAATGGGGAATATAGATGCTATGTGTTTCACATTTCACACACACCATTAGTTTGTTTGTGGTTTTGAGGCAGTAAAAGTTTGGGAAGATCGTATGATAGAGTCTTAAGATATAGGCTTTTAAAGATTATCTTGTTTTGTCCATTTACTTCCGGTTTGCTGCCAAATCTGTTGAGCAGGTTAGGAAATTTATCAGGTTGTTTGTAGAGCTCCAAGTAGTTTAGGAAATTAAAGTATATTCCCCAGTTTGTGTGTCTGTATTTTATTACAATTCACGCTCTAGTTTTTATGTTATAATGTTCACAAAGTCCTGTTTTAGTTTATGAAGATAGAAGTTATTTCACGCATGTGCTGTTGTCTTCCTTTTAGTGTAGGAACCTGGGAAGAGGTTGCACGTTTTTTCCAGGCCCCCCTCTCCCTGATCCACCCAACTGACAGCAAATCACAGGAGAGGGGAGCCTAGGAAGATGGCGCACGCTCTTCCCAGGATGCCCTTTCCCCCAAACCACTTCAGTGTCCCACACTGCCCGGGATCAGCCAGGACTCCTGCCCCAGGCTACACTTGAGCCCCATCTGGGTGACTATCTCCTGATGATGCTATCTCCAATGCTTTTGCTGATCTTCAGTCTGGTTGGTACAGCTAGAGAAGAGCAGGAAGACAGAGTTGAAGGTGGTTAGTAGAGGGAGCCCTAGCTGGGCCCCAGCAGCATGGGATGCTGAGTGTCCATGTCTGGAGCACCCAGATTGAGGAGAGACAAGGCAGCCGAGGCTCCACTTGTGGGAACTTGGACAGATTAAAGCCATGCTGGGAGTAGAGCTCACCTGGAAAGGTACTTGTGGGACCCTGGGGGTTGAACAAGGGGGGGCAGCAAACCTGATCGCAGGAGAGGGGGACCTGGGAAAAGTGTATGTGCTCTTCCCAGGCTCCCCTCCCTCCCGATACACCAAACTGACAGCAGTAGCTCCTTTTCTTAATAGATTTCATACCTACTATACAACATACTTCAACACCAGTTTCCTCCTACTTCTTTTCAAAAACCAAGGAAATTCCAAAAACCCACAGTTTAAGAACTCAGTTAAAGCTCTTCTCAAAATTCAAAAAAAGAGGAAATTATACTGTAACAGAATCAGCCTCGCCCACTGTAAGTTCTCTCAGGATTAGGCCCCTCAATCAGCAGTGTCCTTTGGAATTAGTTTCAAAGTCTCTTTACTTCTCAAGTATCTCCACCAATATAAGTCTTTACACACAACATCCCACTCTCAGTGGTTCCCAATATCACTAGGGTTCCCAGGGTCAAGCCACTCCCTTTGCAGCCCAGCCTAGATCCTTTAGTCTCTGGACAAGATTCCCCTGGGATTACCCTTCTCTGTAGCTACTCCTTGGAGAGTCTCATACTCTGTCTCAGTTAATAAGCCCTCTGTGTCCCAATGTCCAGGCAGCCAAACCCCCCTCTGGCTTTACCTCTTGACAGGAGAGCTCTCTCACAGTTCCTGCAGTGGTCTCCTCCATCAGCCTCCCCAGCTCTGAACTAGGCTCAGGCTTTTCTCCCTTGGGCTAGCTACTATCACGCCCTAACACTGTTGCCTTCCCAATTAAGGCATCCTTAGTCCAGGCACAGTGCCAGCAGCACTGTTCACCCAGACTCCTGCAGCTGCTAACTGCACTCTTAAAGGACTAATAGCACACAGGGATTTTGGCCTGCCACATGTACATTAAGACTAGTGCTGCAACCCTGTCTTCAAATTTATTCAGAATGTACTGAGACACTCAATTTGGAACCTCTGAGTTCTGAGATTCCAAGGAATAGGTACGGTACTCAGTGCATCCAGTTCCACTCAATTGCATGTTTTTCTGCACAGCTGCATGTTTGGCCAGGCATCAGGAGGTCTCAGGACCTGAGTAACCTATCTCTGAACCTTACCTTCACTGAGCTTGGAAAATGAAACTTAGTGACTTATTTGGTATGCATGGGGGTAATGGGAGGGGACAGGTGAGGGTGGGGGACAAGCACAAGACAGTTTTTATTGGCTCCCAGGGGCAAAATAAAAGTGGACATTCGGACATTATTCACTCTTTTTGAGTTCACAGTCTAGTGAACTCAGTCTGGCTCCACTGCTCTTCTATGTAAGTATGACCCTCATTTTCCTGCACAAAATTAATGGGGGGGGGGGTGAGGTTTGGCCATAGAGGCAATGCTGGGGTTTCTTACACCCTGCTTTTTTATTTTAAAGTGGGCATTATGGTGTGTTTTGGGTGTTTTGTGGATCTGCCTGCTGGCAGGGCAGGAAGTGGAGACCATTGTTTTCTTCTTTACCCCTTCCTATTGTGAGCGAGATCTGCCAAATCTTTCTCCTCCCTCCCCTCAATATTTTTCTCTCTTCATTTGTCTCTTCTGTGGCCCCTCTCCCTCCACCTTCCCTACCCCATCCAGCCAAGTACTTGCTTTGCCCAGTCCTGCTCAGCTTTTAATGTTGTGGTTACCAAACTCTTTCCTAAATGACCCCATTTCAAGACTTTAACATAAACCATTGTCCCCAGGCAATGGTGAAGACATGCAAAGTATACAAATACCAAGCAGTACTGGGATCCCATCTGCTTGGGATCCCAACCCACAAGATCATTTCTGCAAGTCCTTTCTCTATTACCATATCATTCTACATTAAGGCTGCAATCCCCAAACCATTTACTCTGGAGAAGGCCCATCCAGTGGTTTGAGGAATACAGCCACAGTAAGGCAATTGCTACATAGTGAAACTCTTCACCACAGAGTATGCAATAATTTATAGTGGGTGAGACTGCATAAGGGAAAGCTCTGCTTTAAAATGCCCGGTTTATTGTTCTCTGTGAAATAGGAGCACTCAGTTAACGAAATAGGAGCACTCAGTTAATGAAATATCCTGGGGATTAGCTCTCTCAAACTAACACTTCCTTATTGTGCATTTCAGGCAATGGCTACAGAACCATTCAACATATATTGTATGCCAAGCTTACTACTGCTACTGGGCACTTTACTACTAGTGCCAAGCTTACTACTGGGCACTTTACAGTCAGATCCCTGACCAGTGGGCTTACAATCAAAGGCTGCTTTTAGATGAGCACGTGGTGCACTCACGCGTGGTTTCCAAAATCCCGCGAGACGGGATCAGACGAGACGCTGCCACGAGTCACGCACACAGGACGGGGAAGCACATTCTTTTCAAGCCGCAAATGACCTACCTCGATCAGACTCCCAGTCAGTTCACGGCTTGAAAAGAATGTGCTTCCCCGTCCCGTGCGCGTGACTCGCGGCAGCATCTCTTCTGATCCCGTCTTGTGGGATTTTGGAAACCACGAGTGAGTGCACCGCGTGCTCATCTAAAAGCAGCCTCAGATGGTTAAGGATGAAGAAAAGACAGACAAAGGCATTCCCATTTTACAGATGGGGATGTGAGGCTGAGTCTTGCCCAAGGCCACACAGTGAGCTTATTGGCTAAGATAAGATTTGAACCCTGGTCTCCCAGGTTCAAGTCTAGAACCTTATCCACTACACCCCATTGGCCCTCAGTTGAAGTCTGTTTTGTGCACAGATTCCTTTTTAGTTTTCATGGGAAGTGGAGGCTTGACAGTCCCCAAAACTGAGATCTTACATTTATTCACAGCAGAGATACAAAATGGGAAGTGAAATGTTACTGGTGCTGCTGTTCCAACAAACTGTAACTCTGAGAAGCATAATGAAGAAATGCAGGGGAACACAAAGGAGGATAGAAAGTAGTCAGACATTTCGTATAATACAGGATTTCCCATATTTTAAGTGTTTGGACAGCATCCTGCATCAGAGTTATAGAGGTCACTAGAAATCCTGTATTCCCAAGTGAGGAGAAGGGGAGTCATTGCATCCCACATTTAGGAAAGAGACAGGGTGAAGGGGCAAGGGCTTCTTCTGTTCGTTCCCACCGTAACCACCACCATAGCCCACCAGGCTCTGCTGGCAGCCACGGATCTCCTCTCCATCTTGTCTCTATCTTTGGGCAACAAAGAGATGGAACAGAGACACCTCCCAAACCAGGTCTGGAAGGTAAAGATATCATGAGGATGGGCTACAGATCAAGTCTAGGGGATGGGTGGGGAGCTACCAGAGGCATTAAGAACAGCCTACTCCTGGTCCCAGGACCCTTCTGTTCCTCCAGAGGAATCAGGGTCCTTTCTCTATTACTTACCATGCCATTCTACATTAAGGCTGCAGTCCCCAAACCATTTACTCTGGAGAAGTCTCATTAAAAATCAGTGGTCTGAGGACTACAGACACAATAGGGGATCCCATAGGGGATCCGGGTCAATGCTGTTGGGCTTGTGGTCACAAAAGTCTTTGGGGGAGCTGTGATAATTGCATAATATATGCAATGATTTGCATAATACAAACATGTCAATGTATGTAAATTAGATGTCTTTTACTTGAGAATTATGGATTTGACAACCCTAAGGAAGAGTGCTGTAGTGTTTACCCAAGCCAATCAGAAGAGGAGGAGCTCCCTTTTTGATGTTAGCAGCGGAGGAAAAACTGTTCTACCAGCCCAGAATTGTAACTATTTCCTTCTCCCACCCCATCCCCTAACTCCTGGAACTAGATGAGAGACCCTGGTCATCTAGTTGAGTCAGTCTTTGATCCATCTGCTGAGGCTACCAGCACAGCACTGTCACATTGTGACTACTTTAATTCATCCTATTGTGTTTTTAGGTAGTCTGTTTGTATTTCTATGATGTAGCCATCTCACTAGTAAGGCTCTGAAGGAGCTATGTTTCCGTAGCAGGAGAAACATGCCATGTACATAAAATGCAAACTTATTTTACAATGAAAGATGTTGGATATTGCAAATGGATAATGGAATAACTTCATGAGTTATACCCAGTTTATCTATCATGGTTATCTATCATGAACAAACTTTTCAGCAGGTTGAAAATTGACTTATTCTTTGTGGAAGAGATGCTGAAATCTCTCTTGTTCCCCCTTAAAGTTTTAGTGCATTTCAGCCTTTGAATCTGAACCAGTCTACTGGAGAGTTGCCCAGATTCGCTTTAGCTGTTTTTATCTCTGGATTACCGCCACATTAAAGATGCTTGCTGCTTCAGTTGTTGCACTGGTAACCTGGAAAATGTGGTTCATGTAAGATGATGCTAAAGCCCTTTTCACTCAGAACTCATTCAAGGAGGTCAAACTTCATCCCATTGCCAGTTTGCGGAGAAGGCACTTTTACAGAAGTGACCAGGTCTGTTTAAAGTGGCAAGTGAAACTGGCTTCCTGTATGTAATGTTTTCCATTTATCATTCACTGGTTGTATATATCAGGCTCTACCTCCATCACCTATTGATTTCCTTCCCACATAGTTTCAGTTAGTCTGTTAATCCCCTTTTATCAGTCTGGAGTGCTTGCATCCTGAAAAGCACCCTAGAGAAGCAATTTCCAAACTTTTTGCCTGTGTGACCCTATTTTGAGACTTAAGTACAATCCCATAACCCCAGGCACTAACAAAGAAATAGCAAAGTTCAGCTGGGATCAGACCATATCTGAAGATGGTATGACCCCAGCTGCAATCCTTACCCATAGTTTTGGAAATCGAAATTATGGCAAATAGCTGTTATCTTTCTAGAATAATCTAAACCCCAGGTCTGATTGCCCCTTTTATCGTTACTGTCAAGTATTTATAGTGCCAGCAATGCACAATAATTCATTAGAGACAAGTCCCTGCCCCAAGAAGCTTATAGTAAGGCGAGACAAGGGAGAGGGGAAACATAGGGACAGAGAGGGAAACATTAATGAAGTTGAGAAGTCGCAGGTGCCCGTGCTTAACTTAGCTACAGAGCAGAAGGAGATTCTAAAGGAAAGTAGGGCGAGCACCACTGAGCAGTCTGTGGAGATGAGGAGCTAGGGAAAGCCTGACAGAAGGGGTAGGTTTTCAGAAGGGATTTGAAGGTTACAAGGGAGGGAGCAGAGCATGTGTGTTCAGGGAGGGAGTTCCAAGCACAGGGGGCAGCTTAGAAGAAAAGACAAAGACACTTTAGGGAGCAGAAGACTCTGGGGCAGATGAGGATGGCAGCAGAGGACAAACAAAGTTCACAGGTAGGAATGTAGCAGGAAATGAGGGCAGAAGGATAGGGAGCAGCAAGGGCATGAAGAGCGTTGAATGCAAAGACAAGAGGTTTGTTCTGGAGGTGAAAGGGGAGAAGGAGCCAGTGGCAGGAGGAAAGGAGGGGGTGGACATTACCCATCTCACTCTGTAGGTAAAAGTGTCTGTGGGTTTGTTTAGTGCTTGGCCCAGTACAGAATAGATTGACCCCAGAATCAGAGAAGAGTACAGGCAATTTAAGGCTCTCTGTACTGCCATCCTCAGCATTGCTGAGCAATGCCACAGTTTGGAACTGAGCCCTGGTCTAGACTAGGACTCGGACTATTTCAGGGGAGTTATATCACCCACTCTAGAACTGAATCTGAGCCATAGATTTTTCTTTTCCCTCCGAGGATTTGGCAGGAATAAGCCAGCTAACCAGAGTGAAGTAGGACTGGGATTGGTTTGACTGGGTGGGCCTGATCCCTTTACCTGTCCCAGGGAGGGTGAATGCAACTGCCACACTTCGGGCCAGCGGGGAGGACAGTCCAAATGAGCAGCCCCTCCCCGCACCATCACCAGCCCCTCCACTCCACGGGTCCATCCAAGGAGTTGACCTTGTGGGGCTGGAGTCCAGACTCTTGCTGTGCTGCAGGATCGGGCCCTCTGCTGCTACACAGCTGGTGGGGAAAGGGGGGACCAGGAGAAGAGTGCATGCTCTCCCCACCTGCCAAACAGCTGATTGGGGAGGGGGCCCAGAGGAGAGCGTTCCTCCAGGCCTCCCTGATCAGGGGGGGCATGCACACTCCCCTGGCTAAGGTTGCCCAAAGTCTCATCTGGCCTCACCCTATGATAACGATCCTCTTTTTAACTTGGTTTCTGAGTGACAATTAGACTGATGATAGTTTAGTTCATACAAGCTGATTCTCAGAAACAGCATTTGTTTGGAAAATAAGATAATGAAACTAAATGAGTTCTGGGCCAATTCAAAGCTCCCAGACTGACAATTTCCATCCGTCTCAGATTACATGACAAATGTACAGTGTAAGTGCAAGGAGATTTCTTCCAAGGCAGTTTCTATTTTTCCACTGCAAGGAACCGAATGTGGTGAGTGACTGTGGATTAGGAATGAGTCACACAGGCAGGGGGCAGTGTTGGGGTAGCTTTTACAGCTGTCTGAGCTGTGTACACTACTTATCCCACAGCTACATGCAGGAATTCACACTACAGGGCTGAGGAAAAACTTGTGGGCATTATTCTCCTCACACTTAGAATGATGCAAATCAAGAGTAACCCCATCCAAGTCAGTGGAATTATAGTGGTATAAAGAAATGGAGACTCCAGCACTCAGAATGTGTTGCTCATGAAAATGGGCATCTCCAGAGACTGAAATCCACTGTTTATCCCCAAATTGGGAACAGCATGGTCAGCAGCAGCAGTGTATAACTTTTTAATCAATGCCAGCCTGCCAGCAGCACGCCTCTGCCCTGACCATTAGTGACAAATGCTGTGAGTGTAAGGATTAGACCATCTTCCCAGCCTGTTCAGTTCACAGCCTCTTAGCTGATACGGCCAATAAGGGGACCAGTTAGGAGATGGTCCAAAGAACACTATAAATTCCAGTTAATATACTGGTAAACACCAGGGCATCAGATCATATTGGACATCAGGGGCTATTGACAGAGTGGCTCCGAGACGTCTTCTCCCTCTATCTCGTCACCACAGGGCCCCTTGGTTTACTGAGGGGTTGCGGTGTATAAAACAGGTAGGTAGGAGGCTAGAGCGATGCTGGCGTTGGACTTGCTCTGAATCTGACCAACTTCTTCATAGGACCCATTTGCGGTCCTATGTTAAGGCTGTGAGGACAGCAAAGAAGTTCTTTGCTGCCCTCATAGCATCTGCAAAGTCACGTCCAGCGGAGCTGTTCTGGGTGGTGTGGGGGCTGGTCAGTCCGGCCTCCCTCCACCTGGACGGGGACTTGTCCCAGGCCCGCTGTGAGGAGTTTGCCACCTACTTCACAGCCAAGATCGCTCAGATCCAGAGTAACTTTGACACCAGATTGGAAGCAGTAAGTGAGGAGCATGAGGTTATGGAGGACCCATCCGGTCAATCTTTCTGGGAGGAGTTTCAGGAAGTGACGCCAACCAATGCGGTGAATGTCCTGGGGTCTGTTAGGGCCACCAGTTGTGAATTAGATCCATGCCCATCCTGGTTGGTGAAAGCCTCCAGGGAGACTTCAGGGACGGTGTTGGCGAGGGTAGTGAACGCGTCCCTTTCACACGGGAGGTTGTCGCCCGGTCTCAAGGAGGCTGTGGTGAGCCCCTGCTGAAGAAGCCATCCTTGGATGCGAATGCACTTGTCAGCTACCGGCCTATCTATAATCTTCCCTTTTTAGGGAAGGTTATATTGAACGGGCAGAGGCACTGCAGCTCCAGGTGGACAGCATCAGTTTCCTTGACCCTTTTCAATCTGGGTTCCACCCCAGCTATGGTGCTGAGACAGCGTTGGTGGCCTTGGTGGATGATCTGCACCGGGAGATGGATGCAGGATGTTTGACATTTTTGATCCTGCTAGATCTCTTGGCTCCTTTTGACACCATGGACCATGGGCTGCAGTTGAGACGGTTGTGAGACCTTGGGGGTCTGGACGGGACTGTCCTTGGGTGGTTCCGCTCATTCCTCTCGGGGAGAAGCCAGCGGGTGGTGCTGGGGGCTGAAACATCAAGCCCCCGGGCCTTATCCTGCGGCATTCTGCAAGGTTTGATCCTGTCTCCATTATTGTTTAATGTGTATATGCAGCCCCTGGGGGAGATCGTAAGAGGGTTTGGGGTGCGATGTCACCAATGTGCTAATGATACTCAGCTGTACCTCTCATTTTCAACTGACCCAGGTCCTGCCGTCTCATTGCTTTCCCAATGTCTGGAGGCCGTGGCAGATTGGATAAGGCAGAGCAGACTGAAACTAAATCCTGATAAGACAGAGGTGATGATGGTGGGGAGGGCAGGGGAGGTTCTGCCCCACCTGGGGTGGGG
>QEPC01005968.1:348069-369730 GCA_003113815.1 Sphenodon punctatus
CTCCCTGCTACATTTGGCCTTCCAGTGACCTGACAGAAGACCATGTTTTAGCCACCCGAACACAACCGAACACGATTCGAATTGAACGAACTGTTCGGCCATTTCGTCGTTCGGTGTTCGGTTCCGTTCGGTGTGTTCGCCATTTTCGTCGTTCGGTGTTCGGTTCCATTCGGTGTGTTCGCCATTTTGGTGTTCGGTGTTCAGTCCGTTCGGTGTGTTCGTGTTCGTGTTCGGTTGTCCGAACAGGCCGAGTTCGGGCCGAACACCGAACTACCGAACCGCGTTCGCCCATCCCTACTGAACATGCCCCAGAACCTACCAGCTGGGTCAATAGAGGACTGTAGTCAAGGCATGGGCCACCCCCTTAACACTGGAATGTTTGGTGACACATTAATTCACCCAGTAGAAAAAAGAAATGTTAATTTTTAATGTTCAGTTAAACATAATATTGCGGAGTCAGGTTCCCTTTAGGTAGTAGTTGCCACGTACACAGGTAGCACAGAGACAAACAGGCAGCTAGAGGAGTAGAGTTTATTCACCCCTATTCTGTGTAAGTATGCTATCATTACTACTCTATACCAATATATATAATGGGATATATAAACATCACCATATATGTGCCATCCTTTTTTTTTTATTTACAAAACATTTCTATCCCGCACCTTCCTGCAACTTGGCAGCTCGGGGTGGCGAGGGTGTTCTTAACTATGCTTTTTCCATAACAGATCAGTATTTCCTCTCCATGAAAGCTGCTGTTACTTCAGGAGCTAGAATTGAAAGGATAGCACTAAATAGCACAAGACTTGCAATAAAATCATGAGGTTTAACTGTGAGCATAAATGTGGAGTTTTCAGTAGGGATGTGCGAACGCGGTTCGGATGTTCGGAGTTTGGCCCAAACTCAGTCTGTTCGGACGTCCAAACTGAACGTCCGAACCAAACTTGAAAATGGCCAAACAGTTCGGTCATGTTCGGGTGAGTTCGGATGAGTTCGGGGTTGGGAAAAACGTGACTTTGGGTGGGAAAAATGTGACTGAAAGAGGGAGGCAGCCAAGGAGGAGACTTCCTGGCACCAGGGGTGGAGACCAGGGGTGGTCCCAGGGCCAAATGATACTGATACCGAAAAAATCTTCATATTCGGTATTGATTTCGGTATTGATAGTGCTATTTTCAGATGTTCGGCCAAGTTCAGCCGAACCGAACTCTGCAGAACCAAACAGCCGAATCCGAACTCGGGTTTCAAACCGAACGACCGAACATTTGAACCACGTTCTGTTCACACATCCCTAGTTTTCAGGCCAGGAATGGGAATAAGAACAGGGATCCGGCAGGATGCTTATACTGAACACTCTGCCATTAATTTCTCTTCCAACAAGGAACTGATTTGGCTTCCCAGCTCTAAAGTCCATTGGACTGACCTGGGACTGTTTTTGAGAGATTTAATTTCTATAGAATATGTAGTTATTTCTTGCTCACTTTCCCTCAATTTTATTTGAGATTTTAAAATTTAGCAAAAGAGTTTTCACATATTGAAAAGGATGCCATTAAAAAAGATAGCGAATTTGCTAATGAGATCAGCAGGAAGGTACACTTAGGGAATATTAGGGGAAACTTCCTAACAGAAGAGTTCAGCAGTGGAACAAGTTGCCAAGGGAAGTTGCAGAGTCTCCTTCCCTGGAGGTTTTCAAGACAAGACTGGCCAGGCATTGATCAGGGATGCTTTCAGTATAGAATAGCTTGTCATAGGGCAGGGGTTGGACTAGATGACCCACCACTTGGTTGCTTCCACCTCATCAGTTCTGTGACTTTAGAATTGGTTGCATCTCCCAGAATTATAGCTTCTGTCTCCTAGGATTCTTTCAGACATCACCATTACCATCTAGAGGACTTGAATGCATGTCCAACACATACGGTATTTTCATATGAGAGAAAAGCCCACTGGAGTCCATCTTTGGTCCATGCAGGCGCAGCTCCCACTCACATTATTTAGGGTGTAGAGCTAATAAATGGGCAGCATTTCATGTGCTGATGGTAGTCGCCACTGGTGGTACCACTCAGTGCTTTCCCTCACCCCAGCCTTGGCTCTGATGAGGGGAACCACTGGATGTTAGGAAATGGGCAGGTGGTGAAATCTGCAAGGCAATGAAGGTCACTGTGCTCAGAATGTACATGGGAGCAGAACTGCCCATTGCTTAAAAGCTGCTCGGATATTTTCTTATTTTGAAAGTAACTGTTTTTGCATGCAACGAGCATGAGGGGTCATAACACTGCAGAAAGCTATTGCTGAGGTTTTGTTTGCACAGGGAAAGCCATTCCAAATGGCTTCTGTGAATGCTGTGGTCACTGGGGGTATGGGGCACAGAAAAGTTGGAGAGTGATGGATACCCTGACCATGATGACATTTGGGTGAGGCCTAATGTACAGAAAGAACTATCAGACCCATCCTCCGAGGCAGCCTAGTCACTCACAGGGTGGCACATGCACACAATGGGGTTCTATGTATGTTTGATAGAGTGCAGACACTGCAACCCTGCTGCAAATCTAGGTTCAGCAGAATGCAAGAGTGAGAGCTCCAGATAAGATGAGACAGTAGGATGTGCAGGAGACTTGCAAATTTTCTGAATGTGTGTGCACTTTCAGAAGCAGGGCAGTCTCTAACAGAGGCTGGATCTTCCCTGATGTTTTCCCTCATCACTACTCTGATGACAGTGAGAGGATACCTTCAGGGCCACAGGAATGCTGCTTGGGGACACAACTGACTTGGGGTACAGTGAAGGTGAACCAGCTGAAGGAGAGGTTGTTGACCTATATGAGGTTTGGGCAAGCGGAGAAGTGCAGAGCACCCTGGAAATCAGGGATGTTTTCAGCCCCCACTGTTTGGTAATGCAGAAGATGCTAGAGAGGGGGTACAAGAGGTGCCTGTTTAACCGGGGGTGGGGGGGACGGTATGCAAATTGGGAGGGATTTCCAACACCACGGCAGGCAGTATCCCAATAAAACTGTACGCTGCTACCTGCCCATACATTGCTGTGAGCCTCAGATGTGAGAAATCAATTGGTGACAACATGCAAAGACTGATTGCTTTCAATTTCAATTTTTACTTTTGCATTCAATTTTCACTATAGGTGCTCAATAAAATATGTGGTTTGTTCAATAAACTCAGCATTCTGTGCATTATTCCCAGCCACCAACTTAAGTGCTGGCAGGTATAAACCCAGGTATGAACCTCTGTGGGTAAGTGGGGATAGCAGGCATTGGACCACTTCCTGGAGTCAGAATATCCTGGATAAAAGAAACAGCTGGTGTGACTGCTTGTTCCCATGGTTCAATCACCACAGCTGTGAGTCATCATAGGGGGTGGGATTGGTGGGCAGAGCATGGCAGGGAAGAACGCTTACCCATGTATTATGCTTGTCTTACTAAGCCTGCGAATGGGGCTGCCCAAACACACAAGAAATACACACAGGGAGCTGCCTGTTTATTAGGCCCTACCTGTTAAATGTGAGTAGGGGATACACAGACTGGACACCAGTGGGCATATTGTCTTGTGTGGTGTTAACATTCAGTGTGTCTGTTTCTCAGGGTACAACCCTGTCCCCATTGAAGTCGATGGCTCAGCTCCCAATGAAATTAATGGGTGAGGACCACACTATCTGTGTGCATATATTGTCATTTCTTTGTCTGTGTAATGTGTATTGTATGTGGTTGTGTTGCTCTTGCACTCTTTGTTCTTGCCACATGAAAGTGTAGTTGTGTTGTTGTTCCTCCTGGACTGGTGCTGTTGCTCTTGCTCTTTAAACCCCGATTCCTGCAGTCCTTATCTGGCCCTCACCCTGCTGGCATCTGGGTAGACAAGACGCTCCTCCACCCCCAAAAGCTGGGGATACAGTTCTACAGGCATCTACACAATGTAAAAGCTGGGAAAAGACCCCCTACCATACCTCTCTCAAAGCTTATGCCCATTCAGCATGGCCAGGGTTTCCCCACATGCCTGCTATTGCTATCCTCTAGGGTTTTTACTACTGGGGCTGAAGAGAAGTCTAGTTGGCAGGGCTGTTGTAACCTGTCTTCAGGACAAGAAAGGCTAAAGTACTTCAGGGCTCCTTAGGCCACCACCATTTTCACCACTAAATAAAAAATAATTATTACAGCTTCCTCTTATTTTGTGCATGCATGTGTATGATCTAATTCCACTGCCAAGGTCATTCACCTCACCCACCACTTCCTCCTCTGGCTCCCTTTCCCCCTTACATCCAGCACAAACGTCTTGTCCTTGCCCTCAAAGATCTTCATGACCTTGCTCTTCCCCATTCTTTTTCACTCATTTCCCCACTGTTTTCACCTGAGAACTTCATCCCTCCTGTACTACCACCCTTATCTGCCCCACAGTCCCATGTTCAATAAATTATCTTCACCCTTTCTCCCATGCTGCTTCCAATGCTTAGAACTCCCTCCCTGAACACATAGCATAGAAACACACATGAAAGTGGCACATTGGTGGCCCAGCTTGGGGAGAAAAACTGCAGCAGACACATTTCCAGACTGGGTTGGGTTGCCAAACAAACATGCCCACGGTGCCGGGACACCAGCCCGCCACCTGCACAGCCCAGGAAGGGCAGGGAGCACCATGAATGTGCAGCCAGCCAGCCCATGCTGTGTTCACCCAGCTCCCTACCCTCTGCCACCATGGGAGTTTTCCTAGGTCACAGCCTGGGCTAGCTGTTGACATGGCCTGGGGCAATCCTGGGCCAACATCTGGCAGCATCTGCACACATGCTTTCCCCAGCATCTTTTCCCAGCTCCTCACCTCCAAAAATTGATCACTGATGCATCTCTTCATAGAGGAATCGAGGATGCTTATGCTTCTTATCCTCCAGGATCCCCCTCATACCCTTGTAGCTAAGCCAAGCATATGCACTTGCATCTTCTCAGCTTCATGACTACATCCCTCCTTCTCCCTCTTGTTCGTCTTAGCTTGAAAGACCCTTGGAACAGGGACTGGTCTCTCTAATCACAACTGTTCAGTTTCAGGCACTTTGTTGGTGCTATATCAATAATTATAATCATCATCATCATCATCATCATTTAAGTGCCCAGAGGCCTCTCCCACCAAGGAGAAAACCTCCTGCACATTTAAAATCAACCATAGCTGAAGATGAACCTTGCCAGTCTGGTTTTGCATTTCACAGCAGTTTTACACTTACAGGCTTTTCAATGGCACTTTCAGTCTGTTTAAATGCATTTTAATGGCTCTGACCTTTCTAGTAATTTGATTCTGACAAAAACACTGTGGCAGCTGAGCCCCAAGCTACTATTCTGATAAGAGCCAGCAAAGAAAACTATTACAATTCCTAAATCAAAACAGGAGTTTGTATAGCGGTGTTTTCACAAGTGACAGACTGCCTCTGCCACCACAGACTTCTTCGGGTGGTGGAGGCATCCCTCATCCTGGTCAGGATCATCAGGCCACCAAAGAAGCATGACGACAGCCTGGGCTGGGGAGGGGGTGCATCGACATCCAAAAATTCCCGCCCCCATGCTGCATGCAGCGTCCTTCCCCCTGGCTGACCAACAGCCAATAATGGTTGCCATGGCACCCGTCCCCCACTGCCAATCTGGACTGGGTTGAATGAAGCAGGCTATCAGACATGATAGCCTTTAAACATGATATTGGGCATGGATTAATCTGTGCTAAAGCGGATTAATCCATGCCCAACATCACGTCTAAAGACACCCCAAGTCTATCCCGTGGATTTTCAAAATGAATGGAGATCCTCCCACCACCGCTGTCCTGCCTCCACCCCATCAGTTCTGTGCCTTCAATACAGAACTTGCAGCTCAGTTAGCAAACATAATGGCAAATTTTCTTCAGTGCAAAACGGAAGGACTGGAGTTTCAAGCTGGCCAGGCTTCTTTGGCTAATGACAAAATAACTTTTGTACAGGTGGGGGTAACTATGGATTTAATTTAGCCTTTATCTTTAAAAAAACAAAAAACCCACCCAGACAAAACTCTACGTGCTTTAAAATCACTTTCTATCATCATCCGTAATGATTTGTGGTTGCACAATTGTTTGTCGTTCAGTAGGTTGTAGAAACTTCAGCCAAGAACAGGATTCCACTGTGCAAACACATAGGAAGAGACAGTCCATCTTCCAAAGAGCTTACAATCAAAATTACCTAGACATACACAAAAGGAGTATTATTCTATTTGCCAAAAGAGAAAGGGGTCACAAAGAGTAAAAGGGAGGCTAGCAAGCTCCCTGTTCCTTTAAGCAGAGACAGTTGTAGGGCAGCATGGGCTCTTTAAGAAGGGCCACCTCAGGCAACCAGGGCTGCCCAGGTGTCAACAGAGGACAAAAGTGCTGAGTGAGAGACCGCATCTGTGTGGTGGAAGGCAGGCCTCAGACCGACTGGTGAGACCAGCGGAGCTAGCAGAGCAACAGGAGATGAGCTGATGGGCAAGTGAGGACAGGAAGTCCTTGAGAGGAAGAGGCGCAGCAGATCCAGGAGGCTCACCCAGGCGAGGATGGAGCTTGGACCTTGGCTGAGAGGCCTGGTCCCATTCCTGGCAATGGCAGAACAACAGATGCAGCTAGCAGACATGGATCCTACCCTGGAGCCGAGAATGGGAATGAATGGGAGGAATGCAAGCCAACATGACCGGGAGCGGCCAGAGAGTGGTGAGCGAATGGGACATGGACAACTAGTGGCCTGGGTGCGGCTCGCTGTTACACTGTTGGAGAATTTGGGCTAACTGTTTGACCCCATCTTGGCTTGGAGTCCCCAGGAGAACCATGGTTCCAAGATCACTATCACAAAAGAGGCAGTGCAGCCACATTTGCTATGCCCAGTTTGTCCAAGGAGGATGCAGCACTGTGGAGATTGAATAAAGGGACCCAGATGGACCCTGGGATGGTCTGCCTGGGACAGTGGATTGTGACCATAGAACTGAGGAAACACAGATGGACATGATGGGCTGGCAAATAGAGGTTGTGGAGAGGCAAATCTATGCCTGGGAGGTGCTCAAGGGAACTCCATGTTCAACTTGTACAAGAACTCCAGGAGCAGAATCAAACATTAGCTACAGTACTGTGGGCTCACGTTAGACTGACAGCTTGGGTGAGTGAAGAATTAAGGATATGGCTGACCTTGAATAGGTGAGTCCAGTACAGTGTGCATGCAGGGGCTTGCAGTGGGGATTGAGGACACTAAGATGCAGCCCCTGGGAAAATTAAAACGGATAAGCAAGGGATGAGTATGAAGCTGAAGGGCAATTGCCGATGCACCGAAGGAGACAGGACACCATCACTGGGATTTTAACTTCCGCACTCTTTATTTAACCAATTACAATTAAAATCAGGTGGGGGGTAATTGCCTAGTGTGATATGGGTCCAGGACTTGAACTTTAACCCCAAACAGTAACCCCAGGGGTGGTTCTGATGTACCCTCAATTACCACCCCAACTGCACCCAACGTCTCCCCCTCTCAGTGGCCCCTGCCACAAGTGAGGGGGACCAAATCCTCCTGAACTTGAGTAAGGATGAGGGCGCCTGCCAATGGGGGACCATACTTGTCCCTACCACCGTCGCTTGACACCCCTTCCAGGGAGGCTGCCCCGCCGCTTGCCGTACCCTGCTTGGTGCAGTTTGGACCAGCAGTGGTGGGGGAGTCAGAGGCTGATTGTATAACAACTTTATCAAAGCATGTTAATGTGGTATAAATCAGGTAGAGGGAAGTGAGGGACCATCTATCTTAGGTATGGGGGATGTTTTAGTCTGTACCCCCCAGAAACCAATCCACCCATCCAACCTGATAAATTTGGTGGAATATTCAGATTGACAGGAGGAAATTATGACAGGAGGTTTAAGATGTCATAAGATGTCTACGGGTAATGGTAAATGCTGCGTAACAGAAGCAGGATCGGTAGGAAGTAATCATAAGTAAATACCAATGAATTTTCAATTAGCCCCCACGGAAGATACTAAAGGGAAGTGCTTTTCCCCCACGACTACTATAAGTGTTCCTGACATCAATGATATTTTGAAATTTGCTTCCTGGAATATTTTGGGGTACAGGTCTAAATGTCAGGACCCGGAATGGATTTCTCTTCTGAATAGATACAATCTGATTTTTCTCCAAGAAACATGGTGCCAGAGTGGGTCTTACTGGACATTCAAGGATTCCAGGTGTACTCTCTTCCGGGTATTAGGTACCAAGCAAAAGGTCATATTTTGGGGGGGTTGGCTATACTAATCTCAAATAAGTATTTGAAACCCTACCGCCCGCTTCCTACTATTAGGCAGGAATTTCAAATTGGACTCTGGGAATCACTGGGGGTGGGGTGGGGAACCAACTGCTTCTGTTCAATCTTTATATCCCCCCACCTCCAATTCCCATTATTATAAACCTGATGTGTGGAGAACAATGGAAGATGTTTTAGAGAAATTGGAAGAGCAATACCCCCTAGCACTCCCTGTGATTGCAGGAGATTGGAATGCCAGGATTGACGTACCAGTAGAAATAAATATGGAATTAAGTCCGGGGATTGAAGGAGGGATTCCGAGGAGGAAATCTAGGGATGTTGTTAGGAATGAGGCGGGGACCTCTATGGCTCAATTGCTGCTAATAAGTGGGCTGATAGTTTTAAATGGAAGTGGGAAGGGAGATCCAGAAGGAGACTTCACTTTTGTTAATATGAACGGGAGAAGTATAGTAGATTATATTGTAACTCAGGTCCAACATAGTGAAAGGTTTACCAAATTTAAGGTGATAGGCCGTCCAGAATCAGATCACTCTATGTTATGTGTTGATATTGATCTTCATTGGGATAGTAACTGGGCGAGGACCCTTTCCCTGCAGGGGAGAGGGAGTATAGAGTTTGAGTAAGGTGGTCCAACTCTCTTTTGGTAGAGACCTTAGATACTCTATGGGGATATGAATTTTGTAAGACCCGAGAAGTGATGCTTAAGGCAGGTGAGAAAGATATAGCCAGGGCCCTGATCCTTTCACAGTATTTTAAAAAAAATTCCACGGGAGTCAGTGCCCGATTCAGCACCTCACTGCTCTGATTTACCATGTGAGGGGGGGGGGGGACTTGCCATTGTGACCACTCAGACGAGTGTGCTGAGGGGAGCGGCTGCTGCCGCTGACACACACTGCTAAATTCATTTTAACTTCTAAACTGGGAAGGGGGAGGGGGAAGGCAAGCCCTGGCAGCTGGGGAGGCTGGGGAGGGGAAGCACCGAGGGTGTGTTCCTCCCCCTCCCCCCATGGAATCTCCTGCCCTGCGTCTCCCCAGCACAGGCTAGAAATTCTGCGCTGGGCTAAGCGGGGCAGGAGATTCCATGAGGGGAGGGGAATTCTGCGGGAAATCTGCGAATCACAGACCCGCGCTTCCCTCAGGGCACTGGATATAGCTCTGCTTAACAAGTGTTATATAGCTCTGCTTAACAAGTGTTATACAACTCTGGTAACAAGTTTAGGGAATAGTATTCTTTCCCTCAGTGTGCGGCAAGATAAAGGTCCAGCTAATGGTTGGTTTGATAGGGAATGTAGGGAGGCCAAATGGAAGTTAAGCCGTGCAAAAGTTGGATGGCTAAAAGAATACTCTGATTTGGCCAAGTTACACTTTTTAGATGAGTGACATAAATATAAGACTCTGATTAAGAGTAAGAAACTAGACTCTGTATGCCTGGTGTGGGCTAAACTTAGGGTGGCAGCCTCTTTAAGGGACTCTAAGCAATTTTGGTTTTTGATCAACCATGTGCTTTGCTCTAGACCTAGAGTACCCACAGTATTGGTAGAGGAAGAATCTTGGGTAGCTCATTTTGAAAACTCTTTAATTTGGATGTGCAAGAAGAGGGGGATGGTATATGTAGACTTACTGAATCAAATCAATTCTCTGTGATGCAAGGGTTTGTCCCATTTGTAAGGGAATTTGAGGTGGCAGATGCGATAAACACTTTAAACTGCAACAAAGCCCCAGGTTTCGACTTCATGGTGGCAGAAGTTCTACAAGCTAGTCCTAGCTGGTGGTCCCCATTACTCGCTAACTACTTTACACAAATTAATATAACTAAGAAGGTCCCTTCAGATTGGGGAGTATCTATTATTGTCGCCCTTTTTAAAAAAGGAAACCCTAGAGAATCAGGCTGTTATCATCCCATAAGTCTTCTCCCAGTTGTAGGGAAAGTATATACCAAGCTATTGTTTAAGCACCTGGAAAACTGGGCAGAAACCCAGAAATTAATCCCTCAAGAACAATTTGGGTTTTGAAGGAATTGCTCGACAGTGGACAGTTGTTTTATTCTTTCCCACATCATAGCGAAATATGTTAAAGTAAGGGCAGGTAAGCTCTTCTTAGCCTTTATTGACCTTCAGAAGGCATTTGACTCAGTGCCAAGGGCAAGACTGTGGTACAAGCTGGATCAGATGGGAATTGATAAAGATTTGCTGAATCTGCTTATATACGTGCATACAGATAACTATGCAAGGGTAAGATTGGGAAATAAGGGGAGTTTATCCAAACGTATACATATACGGGAAGGGGTTAGGCAGGGGTGCGTACTGGCCCCCCTGTTATTTAATCTTTATCTTAGCGATCTTATCAAGAAATTGGCAACTGCAGAATGTGCCACCCACCCAAAATTAAAGATAGAGCAATATCTGCTCTTATGTATGCAGACGATATTGTTCTAATGTCTCAGATGAGGAAGGGACTGCTTAGTCAGTTAGAAAATCTAACAGACTATTGTATGGAGAACAGTTTAGCTATTAATTGCCAAAAATCACAAATCATGGTCCTGGGGAAGAAAGTCCCCAGGTATAGCTGGGCCGTAGAGGGCAATCATTTTGCCCAGGTAGATTCGTATGTATATCTTGGAGTTACTCTTTCCAGGAATGTGTCAGTGGGAGGGGGGTAGGAAGGGGAGAAGCACCACCCGTTCACCCCTCTTGCACACAAGGGAGCTCTGTTTGCGAAGTGCGGGGAAAGGAGGCCCGTCAGGATAGTGTGTGGGTCTGTTCGTGTGCTTACGCACTCTGAACGTTGACCCCTATCATCATAGGGCACAGAGCTGGGGAAGGGAAAGGGGTCCAAACTCACTACTCGCGCTTGCCAGGGGAATGGTAGGGCGGAGAAGTGAGGGAGGTGCGTGGTCCACAGGGGAGGGGTCCCAAGGGTTACGATAGGGTTCACGGGTTCACACACTCCAGGGGAAGAAGGAAGGGATGGTCCCAGGTCAGGTAGGGGGGGGGTGTCCAATCGGGCGAGCCCGCAGGCTCTCAGTCGCTCACTCAGTACTCTGGGTCAGGGGAAAACAGGAGGTCACACATACACAAATATTCTAGGACAGACAGAGGCACGCTCTAACACAATAGCACACAGGGGCAAGAAAAGGGAGGAACAAACAGCAATTCAAACACAGTAGTCAATTTCACCACTTAGCTCGGGGGGGGGCAGTCTCTCCAGGGTTGTAGCTCTGTTCACCGGCACTGCTACACTTGCAGTGCCGGCCTTTGTAGTGCTGGCTCCGCCCCCCGTGCGTGCCTGGAGGCGCGCAGAGCGCCGCAACGGGGGGCGGGGCTCCAGGGCGTCTCGCCCGGTCCGGGAGCCATTTTCCTGGCCGCTTTTGCCTTCAGCGCCTCCGGCTGGGGGCGCCTGTAACGGAGGCGGCGTTGTGCTCTGGGTGAGTGAAGCGGGGTCCTGGAGCCTTCGGGGGGGCCGCCGCGCCAGGCAGCGGCTGCGGCAGCTGACAGAATGATACCTGGAGAGACATCAAAAGTTAATTTTGGTAAAGGCTATGGCAGCGGCTAAAGGCATATTGAGGCTAGCTGCCGGATCGACCGGAATCAGTATTTCCACTATACTTAGTGTATTTAAGGCAAAGGTCCAATTTTTGTTAACTTTTGGTACCGAAATTATACCAACAACTAATTTACAGATGCTTGAGGTAGTCCAAAATAAATTTCTGCGTAGTCTGCTGAAAGTATCTCAGGGGGTGCCAGCGGCAGTTGCTAGAGCAGAGACAGGTATCATTGCGTTACCTATTTGGCAAAACAATCGACCCTTAGGTATTGGATTAATGGCTAAACTCAAGGAGAGTTTTATTTACCCTCTCTCTGTTTAAGGGAGGAATTAGAATGTCTGGGAGTGACTCAATATCAATGGCTGTCATCCTTAATGTCACACTTGAGAAATTTGGGGCTGTCATTCTCATGTTTTGGGGGGAAAGATGTCCCCATAAAAAGAAATTTAATTAAGATGAGAATAGCTGATATAGCTATGCAGGATGACCTGGCAGTTGTAGCTTCATGGAAGGCTGCCCCCTGGCTTCAACACTTTAAATCTCAGCATAAGTTTGAGGGGTATTTGGATAAATTGGATGATCCTACATCTCATAGGGCATTTACGCAGATGCGTTTCCAACTATTTTCTTCTGCAGTTGTCGAAGGGCGATATAAGAGCATACCATATGAGAAACGGACTTGCCCTTGTATGTTGTTGGTGGTGGAAGATCTAAAACACTTTGTATTGTACTGCCCAATGTACGAGAATATAAGGGCAGTTTGGTTGAACCCAATATGGGAAAAGATCAAGTCCTGTACAGATGCTCATAAGTTAGAACTCCTGTTTTCCACACAGGATGAATTGGTGATGAGAGCTGTAACATCATTTATATTCCTAGCTATGAAATGTCGGAAAGGAGGACCTCATAATGTTTATGCTTAGGCGTGTTTAATCATGGTGCTGCCAGCTGATGCTGAAGGCTTCGAATTATGTGTATCATACTCATTTGAATTGGTATCAATATGGATATACTGCATTTTCTTTATGGTGTATTAACCAATGTATTTGGGATATTTAGATTGTATTGATGTTTGTAAGTTGACTTATTTAATGTTTATGTTTTCTAGGCCATGGAGAAAACTAGTGCTGTTAATAAACTTACTTACTTACAGCTGTACCCTGCTTTTCAGTGGGTGGACCTCCCCATCTCTTAAGGAGATGACTCTTACTTATGACATATCTACCCTATTCTAACCTATAGTACTGGACCCCTGCCACTAAGGGGTCACTGGGGCTACCCGGATGAGCCCAACCCCCACCTACCCTTCAGATCCTTTCCAATACCCAAACCAGCTTCTCCTTCAGGGCTCCAAGGTAACGTTTGTTACCCTCTGGCGACAGATGCACCCCATCCCATCTATACAGCACAGGGCATCTATGCGTCAGTGCTCGGGTGTCGATGCTCTTCCGGGGGGGGGGGCGGCAGACCTGGAGAGCCTGCCCCACCAGGGGGACGGTGCCCGAACCGGGACCCTGTGCCGGCCACGTCCCTGACATTCCCACCCCACCACTGGCCCCAGGTAAAGGGGGAGAAGAAGCGGCCACCGAGACCCACGTCCCATTCCACCCCACCAAATGGGGCCTTCCAACATGCCCCATCTAGTGGGAGGTCATTGCCGCTCTGCTGACCCATGTAGCTGTCTCTGCTGCTGCAGGCACAGTCTGAGGGGCTACCCCCACATCCCTGTTATCCGAAGCCCATGGGTGGGCCCCTGACTCACCTGGATTATAGGCTGCTGCTACCACCGTCCCTTGTTGTGCCCCCGGCTGCTGGGCATGCTGCTGAACCAGGGCCTGTAGAGCACCTTCAAGCTGCGCAATCCTCTGGTGCAGGTTGTCATTGTCTTCTCCCTGTGGGTCTGCCGTTGCCGATGCGGGCCCTGGGAGAAGAAAGGGGGGAAGGGGCTCCCCGGCCCAGCTCTGCACAGGAGCAGGCCCAGTTGTCTGTGGTCTTGAAGTGAAAGTCTGAGATGGGAACAGGGGCCCAAAGTATCCAGGGGGGTCTCAAGGATTCCCAGCGGCCGGCAAGGCCGTGCCTGGTGGTGCAAACCAACCCATGCCACCCTCCCAATGCCAGCTGATACCACCACCACTGCCGGGAGAGGGGGGGCATGGTAGGAGGCCCCGTAGGCCCAGTCGACCCATGGAGGTCAAGTGCCCTTGTGTGATGGGGCCCCCACGGCCATCTCCCCTTGTTCAAGGAACTGAGCCAGGGGGTTGATTGCCCGCCTTCCCTGATGAAGGGGCAGGAGGGGGTCCAGGAGGGTCCAGACTCTGCCTCACCCAAATCCCCCACCTGTGCTTGGGCAGGGGGAGCTGAAACAACTTGTATGGCAGGCTGAGGGGGGTCTGGAAGGCCTTGCATGAGCTCCCTCGGGAGGGCCTCACACCCCTTGAGCCTGTCCTGCAAGGGGGTCTCTGCCACCCCCCGGGACTCGTGGGAGGGGGAGCACCAATTCCTGGCCCATCGCGCCCACTACAGGCTCTCTGTTCTCCTCCGGGGGACCCGCGCTGGGGGGGCCCGCATGGCAGTGCGGCCATGCGCTGCCGCTTTTTTGCTGCCATGGCGGCGGCTTTTTTTCTTAACCTCCCCAGCACAGTACTGGCTCTCCCAACTCCCGGGTTCACAGAACCAAAGGGGATTCCCCCCTTCCCTTCAGCAGTTTCAACAGCTGGTGCCACTAGTTGAAGCTCCGGGCCACAAGTGGGGCCGGAGCAGAGATCCTTACCTAAAAACGTGGGGCCCGCCCCTTGGGCATGGCCCACATGACCGTCCTTAACCAAGTCTAGCCAGCGGGGTTGCCTAGCAACCCCGGCTGGGTCCTTACAGAAATGCTACTGCCACTATTTTCCTGCCTCGGGGCCGCTTGCAGCCCCAAGGCAGAAAACCCCCCGCTGCCCTGCCCCCCTCCTACACGGGTATGGCAAAGGGCCTTCTGCCACCCACCCCTCTCTCCAGGAATGGGGAGAGGTGGAGGCAATTGGAGACGTTGAAAGTTCCCAGGGTGTGTGTGTGTGTGTGTGACTGGAATATTTGGGAGGGCCAGAACACCACTCTGTATATAGATTAGGAAAAGTGACAACAGAGGAATCCCAGAGCAGGGGGGAAATTGAGCTGGCCCATGGGAGAGGATTAGAGAACTGGGTGGCCCAGACAGTGGGTGGTTGAGTCAGTCTGAGTCACAGTTATGGTACAAGTGATGACAATGTAGGATAGATGTCACTGAACAGGGGGCGATCGAGCCGGCCCAGGCATAAGGAACCTAACAGGGGTAGTAACCTGGGGAAGGGGCTTCCCAGAGTGGAAGGGAAGTGTAGAAGGGCATGGTCTGAGTGATGTGGGCTGGCTATAAGGGGAGGAGGAGACTGGAACCTCAATGGGCAGGGTGGAGAACCTGCCCTGGAGGGATTGCCCAATGGGGCTAATAAGGGAAAGTAGACTACCGGGTATGGTACAGGTGAAAAAGCCAGCCCAGGGAGGTGAAAAGGAAAACCCAAGGAATAGGGAGGTGACTGAGCCAGCTCCAACCGGAAAGAGAAAAAAGAGAGAGGGAAAGAGAAGAGAGAGGGGGGTGGGGAAAAGCAGGTGACAGGGTACAGTGACAAGGAGCAGGGTACTCCTGGACCCTGGTAGAGGAAGAAATGAAACATCAAAGGGGAAGGCAGAGGACTTGAAGGAAAGAGAAGGCCCTGGGATAGAGCGCAGTGAAAAGGAGTGTGTAGGAGGTAGCTCCTGAGTCTTAGATCTCGGGATGGAAGGATGTCACTGGGCAGGGGGATGGAGGAGCCAGCCTGGGAGGGGAAGAGTAGACCTGGGTGGAGTGTGCCTCCTGAGGACCGGACAAAAGAAAAGAAGGAATGACTCAGGTAGGATGTAGGAAGATGAGCAGGCAGAGAGCTAGTAGGGACAGAGGAAAAGTCGAGTCTTCCCAAGGGTAGGACTTGACTCAGTCAAGTGGGGAGGGATGTAACAGTGAGGCGAGCAAGTTCCCTGTCCCTTTAAGCAGAGACAATTGTAGGACAGCATGGCCCCTTTAAGAAGGACCACCTAAGGCAATTGGGGTGGCCCAGGTGTCAATTGAACACACAGGTGCTGAGTGAGTAACAGCACCGGTGGGGTGGAAGGTGGGCCTTAGACTGACTAGAGAGACCAGCTGAGTTGGCAGAGCAGCTGGAGATGAGCCAAGGGGCAAGTGAGACCAGTGAGTCCTCAAGAGGAAGAGGATCAGTAGATCTGGGAGGCTCACCCAGGTAGGATTGGAACTTGGACCTCGGGTGGGAGCCCTAATCCCATCCCTGGCAATGGCAGAGCAGCGGAGGCGGCTAGTGGATGTGGATCCTACCCTGAAACCGAGAAGGGAAATGAACGGGAGGAATGCAAGCAGACAAGACTGGGAGCAACCAAAGAACAGTGAGTGACTGGGACACGGACAACCAGGGGGCAGGATGGGGCTTGCTATTACAAACAGACTTGCCCAAGTTCATATAGAACATTTTTTTTGTAGAACAGTAAATCAGGGTTGCCAGCCTCAAATGTACAGTACTCATACGTCCACCCTCAAAATCACAGGCTAGGCTTTTATATAAAAAAGACTTTGAAAAATAATAAATTCTGAGGTTTTAAAATGTGCCTTCTATTTCTGAGCCTCTAGACCAGGGGGTTCCAATCTTTTTTGCTTGTGTGATCCCATTTTGAGACTTAAATATAACTCCGTGGCCCCAGACAGAAACAAAGCTGTACAAGGTATATGAAATATCAGTCAGGATTTGGACCCCATCCACTGATGTCCTGATGTTCTTTGGGAACCTCTGCTCTAGAGTACCCTGAAGTCATGAAGACTAGAAGCTGGTGTTCCCATAATTTCAGCAGCTGGGGCTTTAAAAGCCTCACGACTGCATGACTCACAGTGAAATCATGATTGCTAGCAATCCCAGAACCAGACTTCCCAAGTGATCCCACTATGATCCCAGTCTAGTGTTTCTTTAGCTGCAGAACCACTCTGTCCTCTTATCTCACAAGGGTGTTGTGAGGATAAATCCTTTAATGCAGAGGGTACCAAAACAATAAGACATGACCCCTAGTGAGGGGGTCACAGATGGGGTTATCTAAATTGATATTTCATATAATTTGCATGTCTTTCTTGTTGTCTGGGGTCAGAGCTATACTGAAGTCTCACAACGGGTATCTCACAGGCAAAAAAAAAATTGGGAATCCTGTTATAATGATTACATAGTGTAAGGTAAGACAAGCCCTGGTGGAGCCTAGTGGTTAAGATGTGGGATTTGGAACTTGAAGACCAAGGTTCAAATCCAGTGTTAGACATGGCCCTAGACAAGTTTCTCTCTCTCAGTTTCAGTTCCCCTTCTTTACAATGAGAATGATAATAATCTATCTCACAGGGTTATCATTGTGAGAGTGAGCTAGAATAAGGACTTTGAAGACTGCGTGTGCTATGTAAGTAATACAGTGTTCAGTAATCTCAAGTCAGGGAAAAAAACAAAACCTTTGTCTGAACAAAGGTTGAAGGTTCAGTAAAGAAGCATTTTTTCCAGTCTTTACCACCCATTCAAGAAGTCCCACCAAAATCACTAAAGGCTAAAATAGTGTTAGTGAGAAGGGGGTTTAGTTACACCAGTGGAGGTGAAAGCAAGAAAAGGCCTTGGTTTTGTCTAAATATGAAAATGTTTCAGTTCACATTGGGTTTTGTAACTTAAAAAACTTATCCTTTTGTTTGTAGCCGGACTGACAAGTATGTCCTCTGACTGTCAATAATTCAGATTATTGATTTATTTTTAGTTTGTCACCTTCCCACTTCAAAAGTCAACTAGGCAGCATGTGGTTGCAAGTCCAGTTAGCTGTTCTGCAAGATTAGCAGGAGTATCTATTTTCAACCTTTGCTCTCTTGCCCACCACCCTTCTTGAGTGAGGCAAGAAGAAGGCAGGTGTGTAATGAAGAGCTGGCACCAATAAAACCAGTCAGAAATTGAACCCTAGTTCCAAAAGGGTATTTCCTGGCAACAAATTAATTTAAACTGCTCTTATCTTTTAGAATGGGACTGTAAAAATCACAGCAGGAAGTTCTGTGTTTATGGCCTGGTATTGATTCTACGGCTATTTTTACACGGATGGCGCAGCAGCACTGATGGGTGGAGATGGGTGGGTAAGCACACCCAGCTAACACCCGGCGGTGCCGAGCAGGGAGACAATTACACAGACAGCGCTGCAGGGGGTTGCGGGAAGGAAAGGGGAGGGGTCAGCAAACACACAGCAGCCAAACACCCATCCTGGGAAGCACCCAGCAAACAACTGTGCAAGTACACGGACAGCCGGGATTGGCAGGGAAGCCCTGCCCAGCACAGCAATGGCACAACATGGCCGAATGAGGGCAAACAAAGCCACGCAATGTGGCCCTGCCCCCGAACCGCCAGGACCCGCGCGGGCGGGGCGGGAGGGAGATAGGATGACAGCTGCTACAAAGGAGCCAGCTCCACAGAGCCCCGGCACAGACCTCGAACAGCCCGGCGCCAGCCCCGCCCCCCCACACACAGCAGAGCAGCCCACACACAGCAGGCAGCAGAAGCACACAGGGATGGGCACACAGCCCACGGCGGGCCGGGGGGGTAAAGGCACCCACACAACACAGGCAGCCCCGCAACACCCCCCCAGAGGCACCTGCACAAGGGAAGAGGTCAAAGCAAAGCACAACATGGACACACCAGGAAGGAACACAGACGCCTTTAATGAAAGGGGGAACCAGCAACAGGGGGCAACAACAATAACAACAGTCCAGGGAAGGGGGACGGGGCAACAGAAGGGGGGGCAGTGCCAGCAGCAGCAGGTCCAGGACAGCACCCGGTCAATAGGGCCAGAGACCCTGCACCCGGTGCCAGCACTCGACCTGCACATGGTCCAGCCAGTGCAGCTGCTCCAGGATGTGCAGGAGGAGCTTCAACAACTCCCCCTGCTCCTAGGTCCGCTCCGCAATCATGGCTTCCACTGAATGGGACAGAGGGAGAGGAGACAGTCATCAGAGCTGGCCCCGGGCACCACAAAACAGAATCCCACACAGAGGGACACAGACACAGGGCCCAGTAAACAGGCAGCACACTCATGGATGCCATTGAACAGCCGGTTCGCCGCCCGCATGTCCCACACCACCCGCTCCAGCTGCTGCACCGTCACGCCCAGGCACAAGATCGCCAGCAGCATGACAACCATAGCTACACGAGAGAAGGGACAGGGCAATGGGGAACTCCCACACCAACGGGCCCAGGGAGGGCCGGGGGCAGCCACAGGGGCACACCCCACATGCCAACAGCCACCACCCGGAAGAGTACCCAGACCCCTGCACGAAGGGGGATTGGAGGGGCCATAGCCTGGGGCCAGCACAACCCCTACTCACGCTCAGCTGCCCAGCACCCATGGTGCCGCCGCCCATCCATTGCCACCACCACACACGGCCCGCACCAACAGGGGGTGACAGCAGAGGGGAGTGGAGGGGAGGGCCACACCAATGCACAGGTGAGTCCAGGGGGTACCCAGCCAAATGCCCACCACCAATACCACCCCTTGAGCAAGCCCAGGCAGCAGCACCCAGCAGGGCAGCCACCAGGGGAACACACACCACACAACCGGCGCACACCCCACATGCCCAGAGCCCACCAGTACACACCAAGCACACCCCCTGCACACAACCACACAGATGGGGGCAGGAGATCCACCAAGGGGAGGGGACACCCAGCAACAAAAGCAAGGCAGGACAGACCATCACAGAACGGCATTTTATTGGTGCCCGGGGAACGAGGTCCCCCAAGCAAAGAAAGTCAGAGCTGGGGGGTGCAGGTGGACCCACGGCCGGGCAAGAGAAGCACAACAGGAGGGCACAGGTGTGCCCACAAATAGTGGGCGAGGGCACCAGAGAAGCCCCAGTGGGATGAAGCAGCAGGCACCCAGAGGGGGTTATGGGGTCCAGTGAACCAGGCGGCAGCCAGCAGCGAAGCAGACTGCAGTGCACAGCCCGATCGGCAGCACGGGGGAGCAGGCAACGCACCGTCCAGGGCACTGGGGTGGCTGAGAGTGGGTGGCAGCGAGGGGCCACTCATGGACAGTCTGGTGAGCGCTCCCGGTGTGGCGAGCCCTGTGCTAGACCCTCCCAGGCGAACAGGCCCCTTCAGAAGCCTCGGGAGCACATATGAGCATCCCCCAGGAAGTGGGGAAGGAGCATATCCACTCCAGAGGCCACAGCCCACACATCTGGAAGGTCCCTCACCGATCGAAGGCCGGCGAGCTCCACAGCGGAGAGGTCCCTGGTGGGCCACCAACCTCGGGGGACAGCAAGCCCAGGTCCCACAGGAGGTCCCCCACATCCGAGGGTGCGTGCGAGATGCCGTGGACATGCAGGAGGCTGCTGGTGTACAGGGCAGCAACAGGGGGAACCCCCGGACAGCAAAGCGAGGCCAAACCTGGGTCACTCCATCAGCAGGCAAGCCACCGTTAACTCCGCAGTGGTCCACGGCATGACAATGGTGGGTGGGTGCCCCCAAGGAGGCTGGCACAGGGGGGTGAAGCCGAGCTTGAGGGAATGGCCATGGCATGCTGGGGCACCAATCCAGTGACCCATCATCCACATGTACCATGACAGGAGCCAAAAGTCATCCTCCACCGATAGGGGGTCGCCCACCAACAGTTGAACATTGGGGCTCAGCCAGAGGGCCGCCAACAGCATGTCCACACAGGGTGACCACCCCTCCTGTACATCCCCAGCTGAGGGCCCAGCAGAACAACCCGCCATGGCAGGAGTGGGGCCTGCTTCCATGAAGCAACAGGCAGGAGATGGAGGGCTGCAGCGACTGGGACGAACATGTAATGATTGGCTACCCTCGCCCACAGGCGGCCTTGCATGCCAGAGATAGGTCAGCCCTCTGGGACCAGGGTGACGCTACCCTCACACAGGACAGAAGGAATGCAGCACAGGTGCTGAGAGATGAGGGAGCCCATGGCCGGGCACTGCGCCAGGCCAAGGAGCCGAGCGAGGCATTGTATCCACACTGTGCACAGCTTCAGCATGCAAAGGCGGACCATGGCAGGGGGGACGTAGTGCGGGTGCGGAGGCAGTGGTACCCTGGGGTGTGCGCAGTCCCATCCCCCCCAGTGGGCATACAGCTGGTGTACTCGTGGGGATGATCAGCTGGGCCCAGCAACCGGTGGCAGCCCCAGCACACTCCCAATGTAGCACCAATTGGTGCCCTGCCCCCACCCGGCTACACAGTACATAAGCGACCCGATGCAGGCTGGTCTGACATGGGGCAGAGTGGCTGTAGCATGAGCAGCATACAGAGAACGGCAACACCGAGCTGGGTGGATACAGAGGAGCACCTGCAATACCAGGGGAGAGTGGGCCGGGGGCACAGGCCACACAGCGGAGTGCACTGCGGCCAGGGCATGTACCAGCGGGGGATGGCTGGGAGTGGGGAGCTGCAGAACCATGCTGCCAGGGGACGAGTACCCACAGCCCATGGACGTGCTGCTGTGACTCCTGGGCGCAGCCGTCCTGCTGCTGCACATGCTGCTACAGCAGATAGCCCTGCTCTGCCTGCCACGTTGAGGTTCCGTCCTCCAGGGGGCATGGTGGCGGAGGGCAGCAAAGCTCAGGAGGGCAGCGATCGTACAATGGGCAAGGCTGGCAGCTATCCGATGCCGTGCCCTGTTGGGCTCCGCGGGGTCCCAGCAAGGCCAGCTCGTCCTGGCCCGATGGACCCTCAACATGTACGCCCGCTGCGTGACCCTACTGACCCTGCAACGGCACTGGTCA
>QEPC01005968.1:398171-411846 GCA_003113815.1 Sphenodon punctatus
TATCTAATAAGTACACAGGCCTACTCCTACAAACACTAAAACTAAATCACTAACGCTATCTCTATCACTAAGCTAACTCCTACAACTGTCTACTATCTCTAACCTATCTATCTGTCTATGAGATGAGGGGGGGAATCACAAACAACACAAGGAGGGGTACAAAACTGAAATGAAATTTAAAGCAATCTAATAATCCTACTCTAAAATGAAAAAACAGGGGAAGGGATTCAATGGAGGGGAGGGAGGAAGGAAGATTGAACACAGGGAGGGGTAAAAACAAAAATCTATCTATCTAAGCTAAGCTAAATAAATGAATGAGAATATGGAGGTAGATGGTTTGGATGGGAGGAGGATTGCAATGGATTGGGGAGCTGGGAAATGCTGGGAGAGGGAGCCTTCTGAAATGCCTGCTGTTCAGGAACAGTGACTAACTCAGAAGGTGTTGGGAAGGGGAGAGGCGGATAGTTTTGTTTCTTGCAAGCCTCTCCACCCCTGGTGCCTGGAAGTCTGTTCCTCAGCTGACTACCCCTCCCTGTCACATTTGACCTTCCAGTGACCCTTTTTTTGCCACCCGAACGCGATCTGAACTGATCAAACTGTTCGGTCATTTCGACGTTCGGAATTGAGTTCAGTTCGGTCAGTTCATGTTTGGATTCAGGTTCGGTCATCCGAACAGGCCGAGTTTGGGCCGAACTCCGAGCTTCCAAACCACGTTCGCCCATCCCTACGAATAGGCGGCTCTCTGCGAGGGCACCATGACCATGCAAGTAGGCTCCACGCACTTGGACCAGCCATGCAAACAATTCATACGGGCAGCCTTTTCCCTTCTTCCCCATCTGGCAAAACCCCCCACCTAACTGCCTGCCCTCTGCCATGACACACAGCCCTGGACGCCAGGGAAATGACTGTAGCAACCAGTAACCCCTTCCTGCCCAAGATTGCAGGAGCCAGTGCAGCTTCTGGCAGTCCCAGCCAACAAGGGAGGCACATGTGTTGTATTTGCTTGCCTGTTCCTTAAGGACGCCTGGTAGGGATGTGAGCGGGACCATGGAGGCAGAGGGGCTGCAGATCTGTTTGCTGATGTGGGTGGGTGCCCTGCTTCATATGGGCAGAGGATGCATGGGTGCCACCCCCACACACTGTTTTGCCTTCCCCCACACGGGGCACTCTGGATTTTTCAGCCGTGCTCCATGCATGACCATGGGTGGCCAGTGCGTAGGTCACAGGAGTGTGCCTCCCCTCGCATCACCTTCAAAGGAGTGGTTGGACATATGGATGGCGGGGGTGTCTCATTTAAAAACACCCACTGGCTTCAAGCAGTAGCAGTTAAAGTGTCACCAAATCTCAATCCGCTTCCCAGGCAGCAACACCACAGGCCTCCCTGTTTTTCAGAGGGGCTGTTTGTGATGAAGCAGGAGGGGCAGCGGTTGGAGCAACGGTGGTGCCATTCACATGCTGAAGCTGTCAGGTTGCGACAGAACCAGTTTACGAGCCTATGCCGTTGATATGCGGGCAGCAAAAAAGGAAAAAAAATTGCTGCCCTCATAGCATCTGCTAAATCCTGTACAGCAGAGCTGTTCCGGGTGGTGTGGGGTCTGGTCAGTCTGACCTCCCTCCACCTTGGAGTGGAATCATCTACTGCCTGTTGTGACTTGTTTGTGGATTATTTTGTGGATAAAATCACTCCGATTCACCACAGTTTTGACACTGCATTTCCTGCAGTGGGGCAATTAGAGGTTATGGAAGCCCTGCCTTCTCCGTGTTTGTGAGATCAGTTTTGGTTGGTGACCCCCACCGATGCGGAGGATGTTTTGGGGGCTGTTAGGGCTACCTGTTGTGAACTGTACCCTTGCCCGTCTTGGCTGGTTAAGGCCTGCCGGGAGACGATGGGGCCATTGCTGGTGGAGGTGGTCAATGCCTCCCTTAGGGAGGGCAGTGTGCAGAGCTGCCTTAAAGGGGTGGTGGTGCAGCCCCTGCTCAAGAAACTATCACTTGACGTTGAGTCCCTTGCCAGTTATCAGCCGGTCTCTAGCCTCCCCTTTTTAGGGAAGGTTACTGAGCGGTTGTTGGCCCGGCAGTTACAGGAGCATCTGGATCATGTGGATTTTCTTGATCCCTCGCAATCAGGATTTCACCCAGGTTATGGCACGAAGACTGTTGACCAACATCACAAGCACAGTCTACCCTGGGAATGAGATTAGGGCCATTTGGTCCTGCTGATTCTATTTGATCTGTTGGCTGCTTTAATACCATTGATCATGAGATGTTGGTGATGCACTTGCGGGACTGGGCAGTATGGTTCTTGACTGGTTCTGCTCCTTCCTGGCCAAAAGAACTCAGCGAGTGGTGCTCAGGGATCATTTTTCATCATACTGAGACCTCTCGTGTGGAGTCCCGCAGGGTTCTGTTTTGTCCCCTCTCCTGTTCAATGTCTATATGCAGCCACTCGGTGAGGTGGTCAGGAGGTTTTGTGTCAGTAGCGGTGCACCCCCTAGGACGTATGGGCCAATGCCCCTCCTGGCCACAGGACTCCCCCAACATCACACTGGGCTGAGAGCTGCATTAAAAAAAAAGAAAAGAAAAGAAACTGCAACCTGCCGAGCAGCCAAACCCAAGAAGGTTGCTACCTTGTAAAAAAGGTTCTTTGAGATACTCCAAACATTCTCACCAGTACTGGTTGTACGCGCTGCAGATGTGAATGTTCGAAGCCATCTCGAAGAACCTTGTTTACAAAGTAGCAACCTTCTGGAGCCAACCCCCCCTCCCCTCAAGGCTTCCTTAGGACACCTGACCTAAGGAAGCCTTCAGGGACAAAAGTGAGGTGTTCTCCCTATATGCAGTATGGGCACTTAGAAGCACCGTCCATATCACATAAAAGGGAAACAGCAATGAAATAGTGCTGCTTGGAGCACTATTTCATTGCAGAGAGGGTAACGCATGTGCATATTGCACAGCGCTAAAGTCCATACCCGGGTGCCACACATAGGTGCCCAGGTCACAGGATTTCCCTTGTTCCAGACTGTGGCTGTGCGGGGGAGCAGGCAGCACTGAAGGCAGCTCCTAGGCTCCCCCTCCCTCTGGGTCTGGGAGGGAGGGGAAGCCTAAAAGCTGCATGGCAGAGTCCCAGCCTGGGACTCTGCCATGCAGCTTTTAGGCTTCCCCTCCCTCCCAGACCCAGAGGGAGGGGGAGCCTAGGAGCTGCCTTCAGTGCTGCCTGCTCCCCCGCACAGCCACAGTCTGGAACAAGGGAAATCCTGTGACCTGGGCACCTATGTGTGGCACCCGGGTATGGACTTTAGCGCTGTGCAATATGCACATGCGTTACCCTCTCTGCAATGAAATAGTGCTCCAAGCAGCACTATTTCATTGCTGTTTCCCTTTTATGTGATATGGACGGTGCTTCTAAGTGCCCATACTGCATATAGGGAGAACACCTCACTTTTGTCCCTGAAGGCTTCCTTAGGTCAGGTGTCCTAAGGAAGCCTTGAGGGGAGGGGGGGTTGGCTCCAGAAGGTTGCTACTTTGTAAACAAGGTTCTTCGAGATGGCTTCGAACATTCACATCTGCAGCGCGTACAACCAGTACTGGTGAGAATGTTTGGAGTATCTCAAAGAACCTTTTTTACAAGGTAGCAACCTTCTTGGGTTTGGCTGCTCGGCAGGTTGCAGTTTCTTTTCTTTTCTTTTTTTTTAATGCAGCTCTCAGCCCAGTGTGATGTTGGGGGAGTCCTGTGGCCAGGAGGGGCATTGGCCCATACGTCCTAGGGGGTGCACCGCTACTGACACAAAACCTCCTGACCACCTCACCGAGTGGCTGCATATAGACATTGAACAGGAGAGGGGACAAAACAGAACCCTGCGGGACTCCACACGAGAGGTCTCAGTATGATGAAAAATGATCCCTGAGCACCACTCGCTGAGTTCTTTTGGCCAGGAAGGAGCAGAACCAGTCAAGAACCATACTGCCCAGTCCCGCAAGTGCATCACCAACATCTCATGATCAATGGTATTAAAGCAGCCAACAGATCAAATAGAATCAGCAGGACCAAATGGCCCTAATCTCATTCCCAGGGTAGACTGTGCTTGTGATGTTGGTCAACAGTCTTCGTGCCATAACCTGGGTGAAATCCTGATTGCGAGGGATCAAGAAAATCCACATGATCCAGATGCTCCTGTAACTGCCGGGCCAACAACCGCTCAGTAACCTTCCCTAAAAAGGGGAGGCTAGAGACCGGCTGATAACTGGCAAGGGACTCAACGTCAAGTGATAGTTTCTTGAGCAGGGGCTGCACCACCACCCCTTTAAGGCAGCTCTGCACACTGCCCTCCCTAAGGGAGGCATTGACCACCTCCACCAGCAATGGCCCCATCGTCTCCCGGCAGGCCTTAACCAGCCAAGACGGGCAAGGGTACAGTTCACAACAGGTAGCCCTAACAGCCCCCAAAACATCCTCCGCATCGGTGGGGGTCACCAACCAAAACTGATCTCACAAACACGGAGAAGGCAGGGCTTCCATAACCTCTAATTGCCCCACTGCAGGAAATGCAGTGTCAAAACTGTGGTGAATCGGAGTGATTTTNCCCCCATGTGCCTGCACTCACCCCCATGTGCCCCCCCACACCTCCCTCCACCCGTGTGCCCGCACTCCCCCCCATGTCCACCCTGGGGCCGACTCCTCTCTGCCACCACCATTTCTGCCCAGCCCCTGCAATGAAAGAGTGCCCCCTGCAGCACTCTTGCATTGCAGGGTCCCTTTATGCAGAATGGACAGCTCTTCTAGCCGCCCACTCCACGTAAAGGGAGAACGGCTCCCTTTTGACCCTGAAGGCTTCCTTAGGAAACCTTCAGGGGGTGGGGGTGAGTCACCAGTTGTGTGTGCATGCGTGCACACAACCGGTGAGAATGTGCGAAGCCACCTCAAAGAACTTTGTTTAGCAAGGCAGAGACCTTCAGAAGATTGCTGCCTTGCTAAACAAGGTTCTTTGAGGTGGCTCTGCACATTCAGTGCAATGCCGACGTGGCCAGGTTTGGTTTTTGTTTTGTTTTTTGTTTTGTTTTTAAAAAGAAAAAAGCTGCCGGGAGCCTGCTGCCAGCCGGGGAAGTCCTGGGGGGCCAGGAGGGGCATCGCCCCTGCCTCCCTGGAGGGCCCACTGCCCCTGAGTGGGGGGTAGAATGCAGGCTTGGGTGTGGGATTTGAGGGGGATATGTGCACTGAATGGGGGCTTGGGGGGTGGTGGGAAGAATTGGAGGGACACTGTACAATTGAAGGGGCAAGTGGAGAGCATTGGAATACTGGAACACTACATTGTATAGAATGTAAAGGCAAAAATACGTTTATGTACTGTACATCACATGAACATTCAAAACCATGTTAAAAGCTAAGATTTTTTCCAGAATCCTAAAGCAATGAAGTTTTTAATATAGTAGATTTAAACTGGTGTTCTTTACAAGAATGCGGCCCATTACTTTGTCATTGACTGTGACTTCTGTGCTTAGCTTATTTGCAATTCAGATGTTAGATACAAACGATCATATGCCAACAGTTCATCTTTTGTTTAGTGTTTTTAAATTTCTGCAGACAAGAGCACATAGAATAAGTATGGAGCTTTGCTTTTCAATCACTGACACCAAGTAAGCAATGTTCAAGCTGATGCAAGAAGATATCATGATTGCTTTATATCTTATGGATAAAATAGTGAATTACTAGGCTTGTTATATTCTGGATGAAGTAGTGAATTGCTAGATATACAGTGTAAAATAAGTGCATTGTATTGGTTCAAAACCAAAGGCTATATGAAACTTTTCGGGTAAGTTACATGTGTGTTGTGTTTTATAACGAGTATAAAGTTATTTAGCAAATCTATCATGCTGGTGTAAGCTTTCAACTGTGTATTGAGTAAGATTTTTAAAACTATATTTGTTTAAACCCCCCAGTAATGCTGAACACTGTGGTAATGTACCCTGTATTGTTTTGGTATATTAAATATGAATTTCTTATTGAAATTTCTTCCTTTATTTTCCCATGTTTTGAGCCTGTGATGAAATTCAAAAAGCCACGGTGAAGTAGCTATTCAGCTGGTGTAAATGCTTTATGCTAGCAGGGAATCTGGCCCATTAATTTTAGGGATCAGTTAAGGATGTTTTTAGATATCCCAGTACTTTGTTGGTGCTTCTGCTGGAGTCCACGAGTAGTGATAATGGTGTCTGAAAGCACTCCTAAGTTTTTATTACAGTTTTGTTGTGTGTTAATGATTGCAAAGATACCCTTTTAGACTAAAATTTCTCATCCATTATCTTCAGGCTACGTTAATATTCTTTGGTTAAAAGTGCCTTTTCTTTTTAACCTACTATGGTTAATTTGGACCCGGTGGGAAAGATAGCATACAAGACCCCAGTAACAGGGTTCTCTATTCCGCAGTGGCAGTGCTTCACACAGCAGCGTTCCCAGCATTAAGTAATGTAATGTCCATCCAGTGTTAACCCTGGGAACTCCTTGCTGCTGGGTTAAGCCCTGGCTCCACCTACCATTGCCCTGGCTCCGCCCCTAGGCTAGGCTCCACCGCTTTTTGCCGGCCTTTTCTAAGCTCCTTTTCACTGGCAGGTTTAACCCGTCCACTGCCCCTCCAGCCTCTAAACCCACCAGCCGCCCTGTGCTCTCTGAAAAAGACTCCTCTCACTTACCCCAGTGTAAGTCAGAAATAATGTCATAGAAATCCAAGTGTAGAGAAAGTAAGGTTGCCTTGTTGGTCCCAACTATTGACAATAAAGACAAAGTAGTACAGTGATACCTTTTATTGGACCAGCTCCAGTTGGTGGAGGTATGCAAGCTTTCCAACCTCACAGGGTCCTTCATCAGGCAAATCGGGAGTTAAGTTCTGATGAAGGACCCTGTGCGGTCTGAAAGCTTGCATACCTCCACCAACTGGATCTGGTCCAATAAAAGATATCACTGTACTAATTTGTCTCTATAGAAATCAAAGGAATTTTTAAAAGCAGTCTAAAAATCACAATGGGACTCTTACTGTATGATACGGAAGAGGGCATAGTTCTCATTGGTGTTTAATGTAGAAGAATCTGAACCACCAAACCAGCAGCCGAGACTGCTTAGTCAACAAACCAATTCTAGGAAGTATCTGAAGTTTGATCTGGATTTCCTAAGAGGCTCCGATCTTTAAAATGGATCAAACTAAAACCAACATACTGAACACAAATCAAGCTGTGACATGTTCAAGATCTAGATCTAATTTTGGCAGCTTATGCCTCTCATTATTCCAAATATGCTAATCTCATCTTCTGATGTCATAACAGAAAGGGAGTTTGCAGGAATATGGGGGATTTACTATATTAGTTTAACTATAACCTATGTGTTTTCTTAAAGCCCTGACTGCTGAAATTAGGCAGGATCTACAATTTTTAAAAGCTTGAAAATGTGACCGTAGTGTGCCCTCGAGACTCAGAAATCAAAAGACAAAAAGAACCCAAAATTAACTCACTTTTTTTTTCTAGACAGCTTGGCCCATAATTTTCTGAACCTCTAGGGTTGACAACTGTGCATAGAAGTTCCTTACTTCCTTGTGGGTTCGGTTCATAGTGTATCAATTAATCCAGAAGCAATTGAGCTACCAGACTCTGGTTCTGTAGAACACTAGTATCTTCCACTCAAGTCAATGGGAGTTTGGAAAAGTAGTAGGGATGGGAGAACAGATCGCGGTTCAGGTTCGGCCGTTCGGTTCGGCTGCGTTCGGTTCATCCGTTTGGTTCGGATTCGTTCGGTTCGCTTGCCGAGTTCGGGGTCGGCTGTTCAGTTCGTTCGTCCGAACAGACTGTTTGGTTCGGCCGTTTGGCTGTTCGGTTCGGCCTTTCGGCCATTCGGCAAGTGTTGTTATGGTTTGTTGTTTTTTTTTTATATGGTTTTTTGATTTTTTATTGGGTTTTCTTTTGTTCTTTATTTGGTTTTTATATGGGGTTTTCTTATTTTTTTAAATCTAATATTATATATATCTGTCTACTAAATCTAACCGCTATTAACTATTCTAAATGCTATGAAGTAAATGGATTATCTAATAAGTACACAGACCTACTCCTACAAACACTAAAACTAAATCACTAACGCTATCTCTATCACTAAGGTAACTCCTACAACTGTCTTCATCTATCTATCTATCTATTCCCCCCCATCCCATATCCATATCCATATGTATCCATATATATGGATATGGATATATATATGGATATATATATGTATATATATACATCCAATATATATGGGATGGGGGGGGAATCTTCACAAATAGAAGAGGAGTCTGTAGTGAAATACATACATTACATACTCAATGAGTCTGTACAGTGCATAACACAAGGTTTCAGTTTATGGTTTAAGTTTCATTTCATTACAAAAGTGAAATGAAACTTAAAGCAATCTAAAAATCCTACTCAACACCTGCTGTTCAGGAACAGTGACTAGCTCAGAAGGTGTTGGGAAGTGGGGAGGCAGATAATTAGTTTCGTTTCTTGCAAGCCTCTCCACCCCTGGTGCCTGGAAGTCTGCTCCTCAGTGACTGACACCTCCCTGTAATGTTTGACCTTCCAGTGAACCTTTTTTTGCCACCCGAACTCATCCGAACGCGATCCAAACTGACCGAACTGTTCGGCCATTTCGCCGTTCGATATGTTCGCGTTCGAGTTTGGTCGTCCGAACAGTTCGAGTTCGGGCCGAACTCTGAACTTCCGAACTGTGTTCGCCCATCCCTAAAAAGTAGCATGCTTGCTTTGCTCTGAAAAGAGAAATCCACTACACATATGGTTTCCTCTTCCTGGTTTCACACTATAATAAAAATGTATAAATAAGTTAGTCACACATACTTGGGCTGTCAGACAAGGGGTCACAACGGCAAAAAAATAAAATAAAAAAATAGGAGATTCCTTGCTCTCTAGAGCAGGGGCAGGTCATTCTAACCTGCACCCTCTAGAGCAGAGGTGGGGAACATTTTCCCTCCTAGGGGCCACTTTGAGAGTTAGTACAAGTTCCAAGGATTACATAAAAATTGGGAGCGGGGGTGTCCTCAAGAAAAGGAAGGTCTGGATCATAGATCTGTGCCATGGATTGGTCTCCTATCCCTATGTGCATGCCTGCATCTCTGCTCCCTTACCCTGAGCTGAATCTTTCAGTGGTTTGGGGTTGGAACTGGATCCAGGGGCCAGATCCAGGAACTGGAAGGGACCAAATTAAAAATCTAGCCATGGACAGCATTTAGACCCCGGGGCTTATGGTTCCCCACCTCTGCTCTAGAGGGTGCAGGTTAGAATGACAGGACATTTCTCTACCATTTAAGTCAATGGAAGTTTTGCCTACAACTTCAATGAAGGGAGGATTGCATCCTTGGTTTTTAGTTTTTCTTCTGTGACTCCCCCCACCCCCTTTCCTGCCTAGAAGAGAGAGCAGTCAGGTGTAGATATTAGGGGTGGGACCCCGGGGCAATTACCGGATACCGGATTTACCGGCACGCCCACCCCTAGTAGTTATTGCAATACAGATAATGGCTTAGGAACACTGGTTACACTGGCAGTACAGATAGGGTTGCCACACCTCCCCTTTAATCCAGGAGACTTATGAAAAATACATGGTGCAAGGCTGCATTGGTTCTAATACAGCCCTGCACTGGAACCAGTGCAGCCCTGTACCATGTATTTTTCATAAGTGTCCTGGATCAAAGGGGAGGTCTAGCAACCCTAAGTACAGAGCAAGCGTTGCAATAGTTATAGACAAGACAAAAGGAAGAGTGAGTGTGACTAGCAGCAAGTTTACATTTTTCAAAGTAAACTGAACTCTGTTAACAGGAACCAAGGCAGCCAACTTTGCACTCTGGCACTTCCTGTCTCAGGGTCTGCCTGCTTTATGAGCGGGGATCATATTATGAAGTCCTGCATATTATTATATTTCAGGTTGGTGACTTTTGTGAGGCTAGTATTTTCACAAGGCAGGTTTCTATGGTAGAGCTACCAAGGTATCTTAGAAATACTGGAGTTAAAAGATGCTTAATGGAACAGCTGCAAAAGAGGATCCAATTATAAGTAGTCAGTAAGAAAGACAAGAGATTTGTTATCTGTAGCCAGCCAGGAGATCCATCATCAACACCAACAAATGCGAGAAATGGGAACATATGGAAGCACTGCTCATTTAGTTGAATTTCACCCAGCAGAATTTGCACAGCTGAAAATTATTATTATTATTAAGTATTTATATAGTGTCAGCAATGTACCTGGCACTTTACAGTTGTAAGAAAGTCACGGTCCCTGCCCTAGCAGGCTTACAATCTAAGAGATACAAAGGCAGGGGGTATGGGGGAAACAGAGGAAGAGATGAAGATACATACATGAACTCATGAGGTCTCAGGTGCACGTGCTTGGCTCAGTTACAAAGGTGTAGTTACTCATTTAAATATTACACAAAATACAATGATTCACGATAAGTCAGCAAGGGGGTGAGGGGAATGAGGAGTTAGGGAAAGCTTGACTGAAGAAGTGGGTCTTGAGGAGGGATTTGAAGATTTGGAGGGAGGAAGCTGAGTGAATGTGTTCAGGGAGGGAATTCCAGGCATGAGGGGCTGCCAGGGAAAAGGGGTGAATGTGTTTAGAGGAGCAGGGGAGCTGTAAGCAGGTGAGGGTGGTGGAAGAGGAGGAGTGGAGCGGGAAATGAGTGCTGAGAGAGAGGGGGATGAAGAGTCTTGTAGGTAAAAATCAGGAGTTTGTGCAGAATGCATTCAGGAAGAGGGAGCCAGGGGACAGAGGAGAGGAGGGGCTGTATGTGGTCAAGGCAGCAGGCAAGGTGGATAACCTTGGTAGTAGCGTTATGAACAGAAATGAGAGGAGCAAGTAAGGCCAGCTAGAAAGAGATTGCAGTAGTCAAGGCGAGAGATGACCAGGGCATGGACAAGGGTTTTAGCAGAGGAAACAGGGAGGAAAGGACAGATTTTAGCAATGTTGTGCAGAGAGAAGTGACAGGATTTGGCAACAGAATCGATCTGAGGTTTATTTATTTATTTATTCATGCAACTATTGTTCTACCCTGCCCCCTCCTGCTCACAGAGCAGCTCATGGGGCAGCTTACAAAATGAGAGGGAGGAGTCAAAGATGAGCCTTTGGTGAGAAAGGTGGGTGAAGGGTGGTGAGGGTGGGTTTTAATTTTCTTTTATGCCTCCCTTTTATGTATTTTATATATATATTTAAATATTTTAATTTTTGCAAGCCACCTCGAGCTGCCCAGGCAGGAGAGGCAGGATATAAATGGTGTAAATAAATAAATAAGATTAATTAAAGATGAATCCTAGGCTACGTGCCTGAGGGACGGGCTGGATGTTGACCCCATCAACGAAGACAGAGAAGGAAGAGAGAGAAGAAGGATTGGGGGGTGGGGAGCGGAGATGAGGAGTTTGATTTTAGCCATGTCAAATTTGAGCTGACAAGGAGACATCCAGGCAGAAATGTCTGAGAGGCAGTTAGTGAAGTGAAACTGGAGAGAGGTGGTGGAGAGACAGAGTTCGGTATCATCATCATATGGATGGTACTGGGAGCCATGAGATTCGATGAGTTTGCCTAGGGACAGAGTATAGAGAGAAGAGAAGAGAAAAGAAGAGAGAAGAGGGGCAAGAACGGAGCCTTGGGGAACTCCAACCGAGAGGGGAAGAGAAGTCGAGGAGGCACACAAGCAAGAGACACATTGAAGGATCGGTCAGAGAGGTAGGAAGAGAACTAGTTGAGGACTGGGCCATAGAAACCAAGGGAGTGGAGGGAGTCAAGTAAGAGAGAGTGGTCGACAGTGTCAAAAGCAGCAGAGAGATCAAGGAGGACAAGGATGGAGTAGAGGCTATTGGATTTTGTTAAGAGAAGGTAGTTATTTTAGCAACAGCAGTCTCAGTAGAGTGGAGGAGGCAAAAGCCAGATTGGGGAGGGTCAAGGGAGGAGTTGGCAGAGAGGAAGTCAAGGCAACGGGTATACACAAAACGTTCCAGGATACATAGTTCCTGACAAATACAGACAAAAAGGAGAAGAAAGAGGGGACAGTAATTAGAGGGACTGGAAAGATCAAGGGTAGGCTTCTTGAGGATAGGAGAAAGAGTGGCATGTTTGAAGGCAGTGGGAAAGGAGCCGGTAGAGAGGGAGAGATTGACTATGTGCAGGAGGGATGGAAAGACAGTGTATGCGATTGAGGTCAGGAGGCAAGAAGGGATAGGGTCAAGGGGACAAGTAGAAGAGCTGGAATTGGACAGCAGGGAGGCAATTTCCTCAACGGGGCTAGGGGGAAGGAGGAGGAGAAAATTGTTGCATGAGTATCAAGAACTGTGCTCAGGTTTTGGGGCTTTTAAAAGCAAACCAGGAGCCTGAGATGTGGGCCTCAGGGCCAGTCTTACCACAAACACCCACTATTTTCTCTACTTCTGGGGGTCTTGCAGTGGCCCCATTTTCACCAGTGTAGGATGAAGGATCCCCACTCCTTCTCTGTAGATCCCTAAACACAACCACCTCTAGGGCCCAACAGAGGGGGATCCCTAAGGGGGTGGAGTCACGGGAGAGGGGCCATTAGAGGCTCCACATTTTATCTTTATCCTGGGCCCTGCAAATTCTAAGACTGGCCCTGGATTCACCTGAACCTTTAGGAGCTGAAAATATAGATATTTTCCCCCACAGACACTGAAGGGGGATCCTATACAATTGTACTCCCTGGAGAGAGGGCTGGCAGTCCCAGCTATGCGGTCCTGGGGCTCCATATACAAAATGCAAATAGGAGGGAAATCATGATTTACTTGCCATTAGACTTATCAGCATCTCCAGTATAGAAGATGGAGCAAAGAAGTTCAGATGACATCTTTTCTTGGACCACCTTGGTTACATGCCTGAGGACCCTTCATCAGGCATGTAACAAGCCAAAACTATTGACTGAGAAAAAGTTGTATATGAAAGTAATTATTTATGAGAAAGCTATAAGCATTTAACCACATTGGGTGTCTTTAGACTGACACCTGCTCCACCCCACCCCCAGTTGGTCCATCTGTATTAAGATGGGCTACCCTGGGGGGAGGTGGAGCAAGAGCAGAGCAGGCAGGTGTGGCTCCCCCCGCAGAGAATTTGGGGCACTGCCCCCCTAGTGCACCCTGGGGGACCCCCGCCGCTCTGTCAAAAAAAACAACAACAATCCACCACTGCTTCTGACAGCCGCAGCAGCCTCTGACCGGCTTCAGAGGCTGCTGCGACTGTCAGACTTTATCTCCCTTCCGGGACCCACTCTCAGAGCCACTCTGAGAGTGGGTCCCGGAAGGGACAAAAAGGCTGAGCTGGCTCAGCCGCCCAAACCGCATTTCCTATTGAAAACGCGATTTGGGCAGCTGAGCCCCTCAGTCCACAGCATGCATAGGGCGTGCTGTGGAGGGAGGGACCAACCTTTCCATTGCGCCTAATGGGCGTAATGGAGCTTCTCGCCTGGGCGCTTGTTACAAATGTCCAGGAGAGAAGCTTTGTGCTGGGCGGCTGAGGTAGGGACCAGCATGCATGCGCGCTGCTCCCTGCCTCGTGGGTCACTCAGGGACATGGCTGGAGGCGTGCTCTCAACAGCGTGCCTCCAGCCAGCCCACTTCCTGGACCCTGCGCTGCCGCTCTTCCCCCCAATCTGCTGTCAGAGCGG
>QEPC01005968.1:412474-427616 GCA_003113815.1 Sphenodon punctatus
AATGCTGGAAATGGGGTGCTTTTGAGATCCCAAGATGTACCTGTGAGTCTGGCGAGCTTTAGCTGTGTGTTCACAATGCTGGAAATGGGGTGCTTTTGAGATCCCGAGATGTAACTGTGAGTCTGGTGATTCATGGGCCTTGAAATTCCCCCCCAGCACACACACACACGCAGCAGAGGGCAAAAATATTCCTTCAGAAGGGACTTCTGAAGCAGGGATTGGGATCCCTCCAACATACATGCAGAAAGTCCCTTCTTTCTGAAGCAGCGTTCTTAACCTCTGCTGTGTGTGTTTTTTTGCTAAAACTGCTTGTAAGTGCGTTTAATGCTGTCTTCCTGCTTTTAAACCTGCCTAACATAACTGAAATTGCTTGATTAAGTAATGTAATGTCCATCCAACATTAACCCTTGGAACTCCTTGCTGCTGGGCTATGCTGCCTACCATTGCCCTGGCTCCACCCACCAGCCCGGCCAGTAATCTAGATTTCTGGAAAGTAGATGGCTACACTATACATGGGGTGTGCATGATAGTGAAAACAATATGAACCAGTGGACAGACAACAGGACCATAATTTTAGTCCCAATTTTGACACGTTTGGTGGCACTACCCGAAACAGAGGGGTGCACAAGGGGGTTTCTCTCTTACAGGCCGAATGTGGCTGGCCTGGAAAGGGGTGTGTGTGTTGGCTTCCTGTTGACCGAGGCCCTTGGAATCCCCCCCACCTGTGTCCACTCTTCTGTCCCTTCCCCAGGTAACCATCTTAAAAGGGGCTGCTGCCCGGGGGGAGAGGGGGAGACTGCCTCTGGGTGGTGGCCGAAGGACGTGGCCAAAGGGCATTAGCCCATTGGCGTGCCATTAGTGGGCCAGAGTGGTGGTGGAGTTCAGACGTCTTTCGCAAGCTCCCTGGACTGTGACAGTTATTCACCAGCTCACCTGGTGCCGCCGCTCCTGAAGCTGCGCCTGCTGACACTGACACCACAGAAGATGTCCGGACCAGTTGCTGCTTCCTGGAGCCGTGCTGCCCGGCCCCACAGGTACCAACTCCCCCCTCCCCCTTCCAGAGGAGGGGGAGGGGCCAGGGCACACAGCCAGGACTTCCAGGTCCTTGCGCAACCAAAAGCAGCCGGACGCTGCAGGTGCGCCCGAGGGGGTGGGGCTTAGCTTTGTATTTTAAGGAGGGATTGGGGTGGGGATGGAGTATTTTATTTATGGGGGAGGGGGACAGGGTTAGAGAGGGGAGAGATGATCCCCTCGGTGTGAAGGAGAGGTGCAGACCTCTGGGAGGGAGGGTGGGAGGAATCCTCTAGTGAAAGAAGAGGATGGGGGGTGTTCTTGGGGGTGGGGATCTCTCTCAGGTAGCTGGCGGGGCAGCCTCCATGGGGGTGTTGGTGGAGCAGATTGGGGGGCGGTCTGCAGTCATAGAGGTCATTCTGGGCCGGGGGAATTATGGTTCTTCTGGGAGACGGGTTCGATCTGTGAGATGACACAGATGGTGTGTTTCTGTCCAGCTCTCTGGCCCCCAGACAGGTGGTTAGGTGATTAGGGGTCAGAGGACCCCTAGCCTCGGCTTGATACGGATGAATGTGAGGTCGGTAGCTAATAAGCCAACTGCAGTCCAGGAGTTGATCCTGGACCAGGCGGCTGACCTCGCATGGACAATGAATGAGGGCATATACTGGCTGATCTTGTTCCAGATGGGTACTCTGTGCAGCATCAGCTCTGGAGGGATGGGGGGGGAGGGGGAGTAGTGTAGCCATTATTTTTAAGGATGCCTGGTCTGTGAGGAGATTTCCTGTGCAATCTATCATGGGTATAGAGGGTCTCCTTCTGACTTTGGATTTGGCCGGAGACAGGGTAGGGATACTGCTGATGTACCGTGCACCCACCTGTACAGCAGCCTCCCTGCACGCACCGACCAAGCTGGTGTTGGAGGTGATCTTGCAGTTCCCCAGGATGATAGTTCTGGGGGACTTCGATATCCATGCTGATGCCAGTCTTGGAGGGGCAGAACATGAGTTCATGGCCACTATGGCAACCATGGGCCTGTCTCAGAGAGTAGTGGGCCCCACACATGTTGGAGGACATACTCTAGACATGATATTTTGCACAGGCCTGGAGGTAGGGGATCCGTTGGTGGGGGAGGTATCAACGGTGCCCTTGTCATGGACAGATCATTATCTCCTCTGGGCAGATATCCTGGTGCATGTCGGCCCTCAGGAGGTGTGGAACCAGTTAGGTTGGTTTGCCCCTGAAGGCTTATGGAACCTGAAAGCTCTAGGGAATGTTTCCTCTGACCTCGATGGTCACTCACTCGATGACCTCGTGTCTAGGTGGAATATCAGGCTGACAGAGGCCCTCAACTGTGTGGCTCCCACGCATCTGCTCCCAAAATGCTGACAACGCAGCTCTCCATGGTATACGGGTGAGCTGCGACAGATGAAGCAGGAAGGGTGGTGGTTAGAGCAACGGTGGTATCACTCAAGTACTGAAGTAGACTGGTTGTTGCATAGTCTGGTTGCGTACCTATGTCGCAGCGGTGTGGACCACAAAGAAGGTTTTCTTTGCTGCCCTTATTGCGTCCACTAAGTCCCACCCAGCTGAGCTGTTCCAGGTGGTGAAGGGGCTGGTCAGTCCAGCCTCCTTCCATCTGGTCCTGGAACCATGTGATTTGTTTGTGGACTTTTTGGGGGATAAAAATCACTCAAATTCACCACGGTTTTGATGCTACTTTTTTAGCAGAGAACGGGTCTGAGGCAGTGGAAGCCCTGTCTGATCCTGTTTTGTGGGATGAGTTTTGGACTGTTTCGCCCTCAGATGTGGGGGTTCGATCCACCAATTCTGAATTAGATTCATGCCCGTCCTGGCTGGTTAAGGCTAGCCAGGAGACATTGGGGCCATTGCTGGCGGGGATAGTCAGTGTCTCCCTCAGGGAGGGCAGGGTGCTGGGCTGTCTCAAGGAGGTGGTGGTGTGGCCCCTGCTGAAGAAGCCATCTTTGGACGTTGATGTCCTTGCCAGTTATCGGCCAGTTATCAATAACCTTTTAAGGGAAGGTTATTGAATGGGTGGTGGCTCAGCAGCTTCAGGGGCATTTGGACTGGATTAATTTTCTTGATCCCTCGCAGTCAGTCTTTCATCCAGGTTATGGCATGGAGACTGCGCTTGTGTCCTTGGCCAATGACCTCTCCCATTTGTTAGACTGGGGTTATTTGACCCTGTTGATCTTGTTAGATCTCTCGGCTGCATTTGATGCTGTTGATCATGAGTTGTTGGTGACTCGGTTGCAGGACCCAGCAGGGATTGGTGGAACTGTTCTTGAATGGTTCCACTCATTCCTGGCTGGAAGAACCCAGCGTGTGGTGCTCGGGGAGTTTTCATCTTTCCCCCGGGGCCTTGAGTGTGGAGTACTGCAGGGTTCCATCCTATCCCCTCTCCTGTTCAACGTGTACATGCAGCCTTTGGGAGAGGTTGTTAGGGAGTATGGAGTGAGTTGTCATCAATATGCTGATGACACCCAGTTATATCGATCATTTTCCTCTGACTCAGGCCCTACAGTCTTGGTGCGTACCCAGTGTTTGTCCGCTGTAGGGGATTGGATGAGGGCGAGCCACCTGAGACTGAATTCTGACAAGACAGAGGTGATGGTTGTGGGTAGGGGTGGGAATTTCAGTTCCCCTGGTATCCAATACTGCCGGTATTTTGCTGTACCGGCAGTATCGGATTGATCCGGTAATTGGGGTACCGGTACCAGTTTCCCCTGCCGGATGTTTTTACATTGCGGCCATTGAAATGAATGGCCACAATGTAAAAGAAACAAAAAAACCCACCACACACTTTCCGTCCCCCATCCAGGCTGCGTGGGTGGAAGGGGGACACCCCTCACCCACCCTGGATTTTTTTAAAAAATTTTTTACCCAAAGTCCCTGCTAGTGTGGGCTCTGGGCCACTGCCATGCCAGCAGCGGTGACCCAGAGCCTGCACCAGCAGGTACTAGGGCGATCCCTGGGGTGGGGGTGGTTTAACACACACCCCACCCCAGGGATCGCCTACCTTACTTGCGCGCCGGGCGGCAGCAGCACGGTGGTCCGGCAGCTTCAGGGCTGGATGGCTTCAGCGCTTTACTAGGCCTTCCGGGGGTTTCCCTGGAAGGCCTAGTGAAGCGCTGAAGCCAGCCAGCCCTGAAGCCGCCAGACCACCGTGCTGCCACTGCCCAGCATCACCTGGAGAGCAAGTAAGGTAGGCGATCCCTGGGTGGGGGGGGGTAGGGTGATCCCTGGGGTGGGGGGGGTGTTAAACCACCCTCCACCCCAGGGATCGCCCTAGTACCTGCTGGTGCGGGCTCCGGGTCACCACCGGTGGCACACCAGCAGCCCGGAGCCCGCACTAGCAGGGACTTTGGGTAAAAAAAGTAAATTTAAAATCCAGGCTGGGCAGGGTGGTGGGGGGTGTCCCCCCTTCCACCCGCACAGCCTGGGAGGGGGAGGGGGGAGGTATTGGGGTTTTTTCCATTGATTTCAATGGGGACAGTTCCCCATTGAAACCAATGGAAAAATACTGGTACTGGTATACCGGTTTTAATCCAGTAAACTGTTTTTTTTGGAAACCGGTAACCGGTAAAACCGGTATCCTGTTTTTTGCCTCAAGTCCCACCCCTAGTTGTGGGGAAGGCCGGGGTGGTGGTGGCCCCCATCATTGATGGGGTTCTACCTCCCCTGGTTTCTCAGGTCTGGAATTTGGGGGTGCTCCTGGAACCACAGCTCCCCCTGGATGCTCAGGTGATGGCTGTGGTGAAGGGAGCATTTCACCAGTTACATCTGGTGCGTTGGCTTAGGCCATATGTCTCCAACTTGGATGTGGCCACGGTCATCCATGCTTTTATTACTTCAAGACTGGATTACTGCAACGCGCTCTACGTGGGGCTACCCTTGGTATTGGTTCAGAAGCTGCAGCTGGTGCAGAATGCAGCAGCCTGTCTCTTAACGGGGACAGGCCGATGCAAGCATATAACACAGGTGCTTCGCTCTCTGTGCTGGCTGCTGGTAGGTTTCTGGGCTCAATTCAAGGTGTTGGTGCTGGCCTTTAAATCCCTAAATGGCTTGGGCCCTGCCTATCTGTGGGACCGCCTCACCCTCCGGGCCCTGGAACGGCCCCCGCAGTAGGCTGGGGGCACCCTGCTCGGGGTTCCCCAGGTGTCTACTATGAGGAGGGCATTCTCCATGACTATGCCGCGGCTGTGGAACTCTCCCCCATTGGAGATCCACTTACCTGCTGACCTCCCCTCTTTCCACAGACAATGTAAGACCTGGCTGTTCTGCCGGGCCTTTCACAAGGAAGATGGGGTGGGCTGGGGGGGGGGGGAGATGGGGTTTTACATTGTTTTAATTGAATGTATTATGGTTTATTTTAATGTTTTGAAATGTTTTAATGTATTGTAATCCACCCAGAGATGCCTGAGGCAGGAGGAAGTAGCATATAAATTATAAAAATAAATAAAAATAAATAAATAAATAAACAAACAAACATACATTTATCCTACAGGCTGAACATTGTGGGTTATTTATCCAATTTTTAAAATGCAAATGGCTTTGGGGGCTTTTTGAGGAGGGGGACAAGGAAACCATACACAGCGAGAGTCCAAGTTGCTATTTTTACATTTTATTGTTTGACCAGTTTCATATTTTAACCATTGGTAAGTGAACCCAAGGCCAACCTATTTGCACATTAGAATGAAGTTTCCATTGCATGAGCAACTGTGTGGTATCTTTTAGTCACTTTGCAAAAACTGCAGTCAATTGTGTAACTCTTGGTCATCTTACAGCATAGTTTCCAGACTACACATAAATGTGTGAAACTCATTGTTGACTTACTGTCACCTTCTACATACAAAAAACAGTTCCATATTGGCAGCGCTTGGATTGCTACTTATCCTTTGTAAATGCCAGTGTTTTTTTTTAGTTTTGTTTTGACTATTATGCCATATTTCCAGTTAACTTCACAAGTTGGCTAACATAGGGTGCTTTTACACATGTCTTGCCATGGTCTGCTCTGGGTTTGGCAGGAGCCATCACTCCGGGATGGACTTGGCCCAACCGCCAAAGAAGAGCTATTGCAGCCTAGGCTGGGGTAGGGAGACGCATGGACATGCATCCGCACGTCTCTGCCCCTGCGCTGAGTTCAATGCCCCTCCCCCCCGGCTGATGGGCAGCCAATGATGGCTGCCATGATGCTTGGCCCCCGCTGCCACTCTTGACCAGGTTGAGCGAAGTGGGCTATCAGACGTGATAGCCTGCTTTACTCCAGGTCTGCTGGCTGGCTCCTGACCATGGTGGAGATTTCCCTGAGTGACAGCCTGGGCTAAACTCCACCATGGTCAGGAGCCAGACTGTGGTAACATCTGGTGGCCCATTATTTCAAACCTGATGCTGGCACCTGAATTAATCCGCACTAAAGTGGATTAATCTGTGCCAGCATCATGTCTGAAAACACCCATATAGTACAGTGTTCTAGACACATAATCAACAGTTGTTTTGAAGAATCAACGGTGTAGGACACTGGCTTTCACTAGTGACCATCTCTCTGAGTATCTGCTACTGTCTATTTCACCCTGGGAATTATGTGTCTCTGGTTCTACAGTACTGCCTATGTAACAATATTTCTCTCTGTGGTCAGGATTACAATTCAAAATCCTGATTATCCAGCAAACTGATTTATAGTTTTCTCATTTGCACAAAATAAAAATAATTTTCCTACTGATGTTTAGAACATCCCCTAGACTGTTAGAATTGACTGGATGTGGTATTTGAGAACCATGGGGTTTACTTCAGGGGGATGAAGGGTTCCACCTCTCTCTCTCACACACACACACGCCCCAGGATTCCCTGGGGGTCCAATGATCAGGTTACACAAACAGAAATGCCAACAGTTTGAGTGTAAGGTCATGCTATCTGTAAAATGGGTATAGCAAAAGCTACCTTTGTAAAAAGTTTATAGGTCTGAGAGAAAAAAACGCTAAATATTGTTGGTCACAAAAATGCACTTGTCTTGCTTGGACCAACAGTGCAAACTCAGTTCTCCACCGTTAAAGTTGGGAAGTTTGCCATTGACTTTAATGGCAGAGGAATGCACCCAAAAAGCATTTGTAGCCAACCTATAAACTACATCCTGAAATATTTATGAACACCAAAAACTGGTCATATTGTGACAATTTAGGAGTCATGCTTTGTGTCTGGATTAGAGGTGTTTGGCTATGGGAGGGTTCTAAATTTATTTGAATTTATATGCCACCCTTCCTGGAGTTTCAGGGCAACTTACAATACAAACATTTTAAATGCTTATAAATACCCCTAAAGCCCCCACAAAAGCCATCCAAATCCACCTTCCCACCCAACCCTCTCTCACACCCCTACCCCCAAACCACCCAGCACCTCACCCCAACCCCCTAGCCCTGCCAGGATGAATGCCTCTTCAAATAAAAAGGTTTTACCCTGCCTTAGGAAGATGCTCAGGCTTGGGCTCAAACAAACCTCCAGGGGAAAGGAGTTCCAAAGCACTGGGGCAGCAACAGAGAATGTCCCCCTGTGAGACCTAGTCATAGGAGCAAAGCTAACAGATGGTACCCAGAGGGAGCATGGAAGGACAGGTGGTCATTCAGATATGTGGGAGCCAGACCTTTTAGGACTTTAAAAAGGTAAAAAACTAGCTTGAACTGTGAAGTTTGAACCAGCTCAAAACTTGAATTGTGCCCAGAAAACTATACGGAGCCAGTGCAGACTTTGGAACACCGGTGTAACGTGCTCCCGGCGACTTTTCCCTGAAAAGAGGCAAACTGTCACATTCTGTACCGGTTGCAACTTCCGAACAGTCATCAAGGGTAGACCCATGTAGAGCACATTGCTGCAATCTAGCATCAATGTGATGAAAGCACGGATGACAGTGACCAGATCGGAATCGGAAAAGAAAAGCCTGTAGCCTCGTCACCAGATGAGTTGGTGAAAAGCACTCTTGGCCACCACCGCACCCTGACAATCCAGGCACAGCAAGAGGTCCAGAAGTACTCCAAGGCTGTGAACCCAACTGACCAGAAGGGGCCAGATTGTCAATAATAGGAATCTCAATCCTGCCAGGGCCAACCAGCCAACCATCATCACTTCAGTCTTGTCTGAATTTATCTTCAAATCAGCTCATCCTCAACCAGTTCCTAACAGCAGCCTGCATTGGGTAAGCACCAAGACTGCAGGGCCTGGGTTGGATGAAAAAGAAAGGTAGAGCTTGGTGTCATCAGCATACAGATGGCACTTCACCCCCAGTCTCCCAATGACCTCACCCAGCAGCCTCATATACACGTTGAACAGGAGGGGAGACAGAATAAAACCCTGCAGGATCCCACAGGGAAGGTCCTGGGAGGACAACAAGCAATCACCCATCACCACTCTCTGGGAACTCCCTGACAGGAAAGCCCAAAGCCACTCAAGAGCAGTCCGCTGCACTCCCACCAGACTGGTTCAGTCTGGCAAGCCTCTCCACCCCTGGTGCCTGGAAGTCTGCTCCTCAACTGACTACCCCTCCCTGTCACGTTTGACCTTCCAGTGACCCTTTTTTTGCCACCTGAACTCACCCGAACGCGATCCGAACTGACTGAACCGTTCGGTCATTTCGACGTTCGGAATTGAGGTCGGTTCGTGTTCGGATTCGGGTTCGGTCATCCGAACAGGCCAAGTTCGGGCCGAACTCTGAACTTCCGAACCGCATTCGCCCATCCCTATTAACCAGACCCCTCACCACCCAGAACAGCTCTGCTGGACAAGACTTTTTAGAAAGCTTTCTTCTCTGCTATCGTAGAATCTGCAGAGTATCTGGAAGAAAGAGGAAGGTCATAACACATATCTACAATAAAGTAGGATCTGGATGAGAAATTATACTGCATTCGTTTCTATAATAGCACCTATCCAGTATTCTACATACAAAACAAGGTTACAGATACCACCTTAAATAAAACCCACTGGTTCAAAAGAACCATAAAAAAGACCTCAGCGCACTTGCTTCCCACTTTATTAGATATCTTTGTGCTTCTTAGAAATAGAGAAAACCTTGCTGAATATTCTCCAGGTCATCAGACCTACCTTCTAGCAAAATGCAAGGGAAGCAAGTTTCATACTCAAAGCCCTTTCTTCTAAAACACTCTGTCAACAACTGTTCCAAGCTAAGAAATTTCATGCTCAAGTACCTCACCTGAACACAACAGTAACTTTAACATTGCAAGCTCCATTCTCAAGTCTCCGTACATAAATTAGAGCATCTAGTTCCATAGGTGTATATTTAAAAGGGTGTCTAATAATAAATAATAATACCACATTTTATTTTTATATCCCCACCCCACCAAATGGTTGTCAGAGTGCTTCACACACAGCATGAAAACAGAACATAAAATCCATTGAAAACATAAATTTGTGTGAAAACAATTTTAAAAGGAACACAATGGATCCTAAATTGTTTTACAAATGTTTTTAGTTGTATGTCGCCCCGGGATGCCGTAGGCATATGGGGTGACTCACAAATATATATCATAAATATATACAATATAAAATCACCTGGAGAATAAAAAACTCTTTACGTGCTCTTTAAAAGGCGAGGAGGGAGGAACTTCGACTTTTGGAGGGAGGAAGGGAATTCCACACTGAGCTAGATGCCTGTGTGAAAGACTAGAGCAGGAAATCTCTCCTCACGTCAGGCCACTTTGAAAGCAAGTGTAGGCTCTGCAAGCGCCTGCATCAGTTCTGCAGGCCAGGAAAACAAGGGAAGAGAGGACATATTAGAGGAGAGACTGGAGAAGCCACCAACGGCCAGATGAGACAGGGAGTGGGCCAGAAGTGGTCTGGGGGATGGGCATTTCCCACCCAGGAGGAGAGAGAAAATACATTATTAACTTGAGAGATGTAGGTTCAGTTCCCAGCTCTGTAGCAAACCTACAGTGGGCATTTGTACACACTCCTGAAATGCTGGTCTTTCAATCTTCTGGGTTTACAAGTCCACAAGTAAGTTCCAGATGCATTCTACACACACTGCCCTGAGGCAGTTGCTGGATGCATTCTTTACGCAAATGCTGCCCTGAGGCAGACTAAAGTAGCCACAGCTGTAGATGTGACAGGCTGCCATGGAAACCAAGTGACCACAGCTGCGTGGAGCAAAGTAGTTTACCCGGAGAACTTTTTACACACAAACGTTCTGGGAGAAGTTCTATGCAGAAGTTCAAAGAGCCTGATGTTGAAGATCTGGGTGAGTGATTTAGACATACAGAAAGTTCAGGATGTAACAGCAAAGATGCAGGAGAAATGTGTGTGTAAAAACACCCAGTGTGCTCTTGATCAAGTCTCTCTACATAATCTACAGATCTTTCTGTGAAAAAGCTTCTGCTCTATAGAGCAATAATAATAATTCCCTTTCCCTCCCTCAAAGGGGTGTTGTGAAGATTAATACATTCAAGTTCTTGTGATATAGTCTATCCACCATAAGTAATTACACAGGGGTGCTGCATAAGTAGGTTCTACCCTCATTTTTCCACCCCCATTTTTAGGCATTACAGTGACTTTGGGGTTAATAGAAAGTGAAAGAGATTTTTGAATGCTTATTCCCACTGTAGTAAGTCATTTCCGTGGGAATGAGACACATACAATTGTTCTTTGTGCCTTTGAAATTCTTCCCCTTGGGCACTTCTTTATACTGACAGAAAGCTGGTGTGTCTAAGTTCGAGTGGCTTAACTTTTATTAAGAATTTAACATCCTTTTAATTAAGAATAAACAAAGTTCATAACAAACAATCCCCTCAGGAGCGCTTATGGGGATAACATGAAGCTAAACTTGGAGCACTAATGAAGTCTTCCCATCCCTTGTCTGGTTTTGTTTATCTCTTTTTTCTTCCCACTAAGTATTTTCCGACTATAGGTCACCAAAGGAAGAAGGATTATAGGTCCTGTGGTTTATTTTGGGAAGTTCAATAAACAATCATAAGACCAGAAATTATATACAGTAATGATTCCTTGTTGTTTTTGTTTCCCAACATTTCTGTACTTTTTCTGAGGAATAACTCCTTAAACAAACTGGGTGATTTGGAGGACAGTGGGTGCCCAGCTCCCAGAAGGTTGTAACAAGGACATCTTGTCATAGGATTTGCCATGTGTGTTTGGAAGCAATACAAGGTTTTTTTCTGGGTGTAGTTAAAACATCCCAGATTGAAAGTTAAATAAAACCTACGTTCCCTGACCTACACAATACCTCAAAGGGCAGGGAATCTCAGGCCCAGAGACCACATGCGCCCCACAGTAGGTTATTATCTGGACCCTTTCCAGTTCCTGGATCTTGCCCCTGGATCCAGTTCCAGGGCACAAATCCATGATCTGGACCCCTCCTTTTCTGGAGCGCACCCCAGCTCTCAACTTCTATGTGGCCCCTGGAGCTTGTACCGATTATCAAAGCAGCCCTGGGAGGCCCAATGGAAGTTCAAACATGTAATGAAAAACACATGCAAATTCATCCTATGTTGAAACTGATGACCTCATCTTGGGCATGTGTCCGGTGCGTTTTCCCCTCTGGCAGCGCCGCGGCAATAGGGGAAATGCAGTGGACTATTGGATCTCTGCCAAGAGTCTCCTTTCACCAGCTGTTTCCTAGACGATATTGGTGCAAGGCACGCGGCTGCAGAAGAAAGAAGTCAGCTCCAGGCTGGCAAAGGGCAGAACAGAAGCTGTTGGGGCTGCGTGGACAAAGCTTCATTGCACAAAGAATCTAACTGTGAAAGCACCCCCGCCCCAGTCCCAGCGCTATTCAAGCATACCCTCAGTCCCTTCTAGGGCTGCAAGCAGGGCCTTTTTTAGGGAAGGGCAATACAGAGAATTGCCCCAGGGCTTCATACATAGAGGGGGCCACATCAGCAATGACATTGACACAGAATGTAGTAATAAGGAGGAACAGGGAGGGCTCAGATGAACATCCTGCCCCTGGCCTCTAGAGTCTTAAAAAGGCACTGGTTGCTACTTCTTATGAACTCCCATTTTGGCCCATTGGTGTCTTGGGTAAAACTTCAAGAGGTAGCAACCCTAGTTCCTTCCCCTACCCATTTGCTATACTTTCTTCCACCCGGTCACCCCCAACCTGTTCACCAGAAACACTATGAACAGGGAGCCATGTCTGCTGCATTTTCCCTATTGGTGGCAATTGGGAGTGGGGGGTGGGGGCAGTGAACATAGGTCCCCAACTATGGATATGCACAGGAACTAGACTTGCCCTTCACAAAAATACATGTCTGTATGGTCCCTGGATGATCAAAATCTAGTCGCAGGGCACACCAGCATAACAGCAGCCACATGCTAGCAGCACATCCTTACCGTCTCCCTCCATGATTTTTCAGATCCTAAGCCAAGTTAAAGGAGTAGCAAGACATGTTTGCACAAACAGATGTAAAAACCAAATGTGTTTTTAATGCTGAAAACAGATAGGTAGCATTACATATGATGTAGTCTAGTGACTAAAGTAGTAGCTGTTTGACTGTGGGCAAGTCATTTATTCTCTCACCCTTTGTTTAGACTATGTCCTTTAAGATGCCCTTTAGGCTTGATGTGTGCAGGGGGATAAGGGGAAGGGATCAAACTAAATAATATGGTTTCCCTTCTCATACCTTCAACTCTGATCGTTGTAAACAGGCATGGCCAGGAGGCAGGTCTGTGTGCACTCAGCGGAGCTCACACACACTTCTGGTAAGGGGGGTGGGGGTATCAAACAGACCAGGTCTGCACTGGGTGTGTACCCCTACCCGGCACTGCCCACTCATGCCCCCACACAGAGCAGCCTAGGTTTTTTCCCCTGATGCTCTATGAGTGGGCAGTGCTTGGGTTACAGGTGTGTGCGCCCACCCATATCATCTTCAGACAGGCACTGGGGGGGGAGGGCATGTCCCATTTAAAGACAGCCTATGTGACTCTTCTATTATCTTAAAAGCTGATCCCATAAAACCTCTGTATGTCCTTGTCACAGGGTGGTGCTTGCCAGGTGTAAGTCACTCAGGATCAAGACCCAATAAACCCATCTCTATGGAGTAATTAGCTCTCTCTGTCTCTTTATTCTCAGCATTTTCACCTTTAAATTTTTTATACTTAAATAGCTTGCTGTCGCAGGTTCCAGTGCCCAACTCGCCAGGATAGGCTCACAAAGTCCAACACCTCTTGTTAGCCTACCTGAGTCCTTGGGGGCAAGCCCTCTCTGGCTTACCCTTTAGTTCAGCTTCATGCAGCTTCCTTCCACTCTGGCTACCACAGTCTTCCCAGCCGTGCTTCTGACTCTGGGTTCTTATACCCAGTTCCATCTGGCTAGGATCTCAAGCAGGAGCGTGCCTCTGACTCCTACCTCCAGAACAGTCTCCCTCCAAATGAGATACTTCTCAGTTTCAGTCCCAGGTTGGCTTTATTCCCAGCCATGCCCAGTCACAGGTGTTTTCACGATTAGACTTGCAGTCAGTCTCTTAAAGGGCTTGCAGCTTACTGTGGCTCTACTCTGCCACAGTCCTGGTCATACATTTGTAATGCAATGCCATTCACGTTACTAAGAAAAAAGTGTCAAGGAATGATATAGCAGCAGAGGTATCTGTTCTCAGGACAAGTGTACCTACCTAAAATGGTTCTACAAAGCAACTTGTCACTGCATTGCTCAATAGAAAAAGTAAATATGTTTTGATACTGGTGGTGTAATTGTGCTATTTCTAGCAAATTGCCACTAGCTAAGGTAGGTCCAATCTTCATCCATTGACTTCAGTCAGGTCAGGATAGCACCCACCAAGTATCCACAGAGCACACATGGAAGTAGTTTCCCTCTCAGCATAGTGCTCCCCCCACCCTCCCTGGACCTTTTCCTCTTTTGGTCCTCACGCTGACACAGCCTTGGGATCCATGGCTTTTCCAACCCCAAGCTCAGCATTGCCGCCAGGCAAGATATGTCTCCTCTGTGCTTTCACTGCAGAGGGGGTTCTGGAACTGAACTGTTTCTCACAGCCACCAAGTCTCCAGAATGTCAGCAGCAGTGCTGCCATGCCAACTCTCTTCATTTCACTGAAAGTCTTGCAGTCATTGAGGGGGGTTTCTTCCTTAGACTGCTTAAAGGGTGCTTTTACACGAGCAGGTCACCGTGGGAGACCCGGTTGCACGATATTTCAAAATCCCGCTAGGCGGGATTAGACGAGATGGAAGTCCAGGGTCATGCGCGTTGAAGGCGGTCATGCATTGTTTACAGACCGCAAATTAAATATCTCGATTGTGAGGTATTTAATTCATGGTCTGAAAACAATGCGCAACCATCTTCAACGCGAATGATCCCGGACTTCCATCTTGTCTAATCCTGCCTTGCGGGATTTTGAAATATCACGCAAGCAGGTCGTGTCATGGTGACCCGCTCGTGTAAAAGCAGACTTTCATGCAGTGTGATTTTATGCAGCGTGTTTGCCATGCACGTCTAAAAGCAGCTTAGTAATATGATTGGTTAATAATTCCCCAGGATCTGTTAGAACATTCTCTAATGCGTGTCGAGGAAAATTTCATACTCATACTGTTGAAATCTGTCAGAGTCATTTATTGATCTCAAAGCACAGAGAGAGAGAGCAGCAGGGAGAGAGCCTGGTCTGCCCCTCCCAGAATGCACAAGTATTTTATAGGTTACAACATAAGCATCAGATACAGAGATGTCACTCAAAGTACAACTTAACACAGTAACACAGTGATGGAAAACTACTGCACTTACACATGATGTTTACATACTTGATTTAGTTGCCGACGCACCCCCAGCCCCAAAATGAGACACGGAGACATGAGCTGGATTATAAAAAGGCCGCACTCTTTAATGCAATCAGAGCAAGAACGTTGGCTAGATTGTCACTAGGCAATCGACTGGGTCCAGTATTTTATAGAATCCTATAAGAACATTAACAGGTATATATATGGCGTGGATATGCCCTCCAATGCCATTACCAATTCAACTAAAACTTTTCCCTTCGAACAGCTCCCTGGCCAAGGCCGAAGGGTAAATGCCTCAGAGGCCTGAGTCAGGAGTATATGGTGTCATTAAGATCGAGGGCCATGCTTGCCCTTACCCCCGCTTGACACTCCCCCC
>QEPC01005968.1:428536-442585 GCA_003113815.1 Sphenodon punctatus
AGAATGCAGAAGCAACTAGCTCTCTGTCTAAAGGGCAAAGGCATAGTTTCTACTAGGCAGTAGGTTTTACCCAAGATGCTTTGGGTGTCATCCATTTTGTGATACCTTCCTTTGGCTATGTGTAGCTTAATTCCATAGGGTCCCTTATAAAAATTCCTCCACATGCATATAAGAGCTGCGTATGACTAGTAGTGCTATAAAATGATAAATAGTAGTAGTAGTCAAAGACCTGGGTCCACCAACTCCTTTTGGGCTATCTCCCCATCTGTGTAGCGATGGCAAGTCAACATGTTTCACTCTGGGATGCTGTCTCAGGGCAGTACACGCAGCCCCTACAGCACTGGGCCCTGCAAGCACTCTCCCTCTGGATCCAAGAGCACCCAAGGCTGCAAACCTGAGTGACCAAAGGAGACTGGACACCATCTATAACAGGGGTCCCTATGCCCCTCAGGTCACATGGCCAGACAACCATCACCACCTTGGCGTTGTCTGGATTCAGCTTCGATCGGCTCCCCTGCATCCAGTCCCCAACAGCAGACAGGCACCTGGTAAGCCCCAAGACTACAGGGCCTGGGTCAGATGAAAAAGAGAGACAGATTTATGTGTCATCAGCATACTGATGGCACTTCACTCCAAATCTCCTAACGATCTCACCTAGGGGTCTCAGCTATACATTGAACGAGAGCAGAGACAAGATGGAGCCCTATGGGACCCCACAAGGCAGCTCCCAGGGGGATGATGAGTCACCACTCTGGGTACTCCCAGCTAGGAATGAGCAGAACCACTCAAGCAGTTCCACACACACACCCCGTCAGATCCCTCAGCCATGTCAACAACACCCCATGGTCTCCTGTATCAAAGGCCACCAAAATATCTAGCAAAATCAACTGCATTTTGTTGTCCCCTGTTGATTTCCAAGCAGAGATTGTCAACCAAGGCTACTAGTGCAGTCTCAGTGCCATGTCCAGGTCTGACATGGGACTGACTTATACACTACTGGTAGTGATAGGCCTGGCTAGAGGGGAGACTGGAGGCCAGAACCAGAAACCCCACTGCTTGATTAGTCTCTGTAGTGGAATTATGGAACCCTCTTTCAGTACCCCACACTCCTATACAGTTTGGGAACCCCTACCACTAAAAGCCCTCCATTACCTCCACACGGTCAGCTAACTGCACCACCCAGTTCAGCAACACTTCCGAAATCGCTGTGCTATCCTCCACAAGTATGGCACCTACCATGGAAGTTCCAATGCCAAATTGCTGGACAACAGAAGGGCAGGAGTCTAAAGTGGCAAGCTTCCAGATGGTGATGGCAATGCATGGAAGCTGCAGCTCACTCTGTGGCAGAGCAGGTGACCCTGAAGCAGAAGGACCATTTCCCATGCCCTCTTGCACATACCAGAACTGTAGTGAGTACCAATGGGTCATTGTCCTAGGTCCTGCTCCTGCTGTCCATGGCTGTGGCCAAACAACTTCACTCTATCCCCATTGCTGCATCTAATTGGATCTGTAAGTATGTGTCTGCAGTTAATTTTGTAGCTTGTGTTTATTGCTGCCTGTTTGGTATGTAGTCTATTTCACTTACATCATTGCTCAGCCCTGCAGGTGCCATCTTTGAAAAGGGTGCCTGCAGGGAGCATGTGCAGAACAACTGGTGACCCTGCCAGTGCCATCTTTGAAAGGGCGCCCAGGGCTGGAGAATTGCTCTGCACAAGCTCCAGCTCTTCTTCTTTTTTTTTTTTTGTCCTTCTTTTTGAACTCCAGGACCCGAGCAGTGTGGCGAGGAGTACCGGGACACACACACCCTGCAGCAGTGTGGTGCGGAGCGGTGGGGAGTCGGGAGAGGACCCCCCACATGGACTCCAGAGGGAGGTAAGTAAATCTTCAATTCTTTCTTGCTTTCCTTCTCCCTCCCCCGCAGGTGCTATGGGGACTTGCCTTGCCCCCCTGCTGAGCTCCAGGCCCCCTGCCCATTCCCCCTGTGATAATTCACGAGATTCGCAATAGGGGGGCAAGAGCACCCAAGCTCTCATCCCCTTGTCTCAAATCTCACAAATTATCACGAGATTTTTAAAGGGGGCTCATTTCAGCCCTATCCTCAAGTCACTACACTGGCTCCCATCCATTTCAGCATACAGTTCAATCTTCTCCTACTCACCTACAAGTGTCTTCACTCTGCAGCACCTCAGTGCCTCTCCTCTTTTATCTTCCCGTACATCCCTACTCGGGGCCTCCGTTCATCGGGCAAGATGCTCTTATCTGTGCCCTTTTCCTCCATCGCCAACTCCCAGCTCTGCACTTTCCACCTTGCTGCACCATATACTTGGAACAAACTTCCTGAGATGGTGCATCAGGCTGCCTCCGTGTCCATAGTCAAATCCTGCCTAAAGGCCCACTTCTTTGAGATCGCTTTTAAATCATGAAGCCAGACCCTATCCATATCATAGCCGTGTGAATTTCAACCATATTAACTGAAATAAACTTACCAAATACCTGCATCCTATAGTCCATCATTCATACAAAGACTCTTATTTGTAGTTGTCTGTGTCTTTATGTCTTGATTAGATTGTAAGCTCCATGGAGCAGAGACTGTGAGCCATGCAGCACCCACTCATGGTCACTCATGGAGCAACGCAAAGAAATCTGGAGTGAGCCATGCGGGGCAAGCCAAAAAGGTGCGTGACAACCCACAGCCATGCATCCCCTGCCCATAAGAACTAGGGTGGCCAGCCATGTCAACAGACCAGTCCACAGCTCGTAGTCACTGTGCGCAGGGGACATGGTCTCTGCACATCACAGGACCTGACTGCAAGTGCTGGAGAGTCCAGGTTCCCTGACGCTCACGCTGGGAACATGTCACTTTCAAAGGCCAGCCCAGCGTGCTTCCCCCTCCCCCATGGTCTGTGGCAGGGGAAGTGCAAGGAAGCTGCCACAGTAGTCACACTGGGAACCACCCCTTAGAATCTTTCTCCACACATTCCACCCGAGTGACTGCTCTGCAGCTGTACCACGCAGCGGTAACCAATCCCCCTCCAAGCCTTGCTCATTTAAAAACACCTCATCAGATGAAGATCCCTATTACCCATAACCACAAGGTAAACAGTCTTTGGAGCATCAGAATATGATATTTCCTCACAGTTCCTCATTCCATTAAGAAGTTGTCTGTCAGTGTCTAAAATGGCAGAATTCATATGATGTCAAGTTATGTTTTTTTCCTCTAACAATGATAAATATCTAGCTCTACAGACAGGAGTAAATAACTGAAGCCTGGAGTCACCATAACTGAATTATTGCTCTTCGGACAGATAATTTAATCTTGCTCCATTTTACTCTGGGCAAGGTTGTGTCTAATGAATAGGCTGCTCAGTTTTCTTTCACAAGCAAACCAAGATAATGTAAATTTGTCCCAAGTCATTCTGTCATTGGGTAGAATAATCCTCACTCCTCGGGTTCTCAACCAGGGAGAGATGTATGAAGTTTTAGAAGGTGACAAACTCTTTCCCCCTCTACATTAAGACTAGAAATTGGGGTCCTTAAAATAAAAATTTTAACATGGTAAAATGAAGTCATGGCATGGGGAAGGAGGAGAACTGCAGTACTGTTTGTTTCCCAGTTTGTCAGTTATGCATTAACAAAACTATTAAGTTTCAAAAGAAGGGCAAATTACCTAAACAAAAAACCTTCAGTCTAAGAAGCTTGTTAAGGCGACATTACAAATTATACTCAAACGTTAACATGACAGTAAATTGTATGTTAAGACAACTTTATTCAATATCAGACCAATCTATACATTTTTCTTTTCTTATTCATTAATTTAAAAAATATATGACTTAACAGAAAAAAAACAGTATACATTCCTTATCACGTATAAGCATTATTCAGTCACCATACCACACATATGCAGCTTAATTTCAGTTGTCATAATTTTTTTATTAATGAATGAGAAAAGAAAAATGTATAGATTGGTCTGATATTGAATAAAGTTGTCTTAACATACAATTTAGTGTCATGTTAACGTTTGAGTATAATTTGAAATGCCGCCTTAACAAGCTTCTTAAACCAAAGTTTTTTTGTCTAGGCAATCCAGGTAGTAGCAACTGCCAAGACTATGTTTCACCATCTGTGCTTGTCAAGAAAATTACAACCTTCTCTGTTTGGCTGTGGATCTTGCTACCATTATTCACGCCTTTGTCCCCTTGGGAGACAAATGCAGACACATAAGCATAGAAAATCCAACTCGACAAACAAAGAACACAATGTAGATTGAGGGTTATACAAAACTGGGCAACTCTCCCATGACAAGAGTTTGATTTAGGTAATATCACAAGCTTATGATTATCAGAAATAGTCTGTGTATTATGTAACAAGCAATATTCCCATAATTCAAGGATGTAAGCCAAACTTGTTTGGTGTAATTTTAATCCTTGTGAAACAGAGTACAGTGATAAGAAAATTACAAGTCAGATTTGTAATATAAAAGTTAAGAATGTAGACTTATGAATCACAGGAATTAATTCTAAGAGAATTTGTTAGGGAAACTGCAGTTGGTGAGAGTCAAGCCTCTGGAGCAGCGGTTCTCAAACTCGGAGGCACAGGATGATCTGTGGGGGTGGGCCCAAGACTACACCCAACCATGCCCCCTCTCTCAAGGAAACCACACCCCTCTGAACCCCACCCACTCTTAGACCGGCATTATCACTCCAGGCCTGCCTGCCTCAGCCACTGCTGCGCAACCGACCACGTGATTTATTGAGCAGGAAGCTGTGGCAGATGCAGCAATGAAGATCTCACTGGAAGCCTCACTTCATAGAATAATCCTCAAGAAGAATTCCACTGAAGAAGAGCCTGGAGAAGGACCCCCACTGAAAGAGGATTCCCACTGCAGAAGAGACTGGAGAGAGGCCACTGCAGAAGAGACTGGAGAAGGGCCTACGTCCTCCACTGGAGAGGGGCTGCCTGTAGAGGATCCCTCTGGAGAAAGACCTTGTCTGCAGAAAAGTCTGCCAGAGAAGAGCCTGCATGTAGATGAGCCCGCCAGAGAAGAGCCCACCTGAGGACCCGCACCAGAGAAGGAACCCGCTGGAAAAGGAGCCTGCCTGAGTACCCATGGAGAAGGACCATGCTGGAGAGAAGCCCATCTGAGGACTTCCCACTAGACAGAAGCCCGCCAGAGAAGGAGCCTGCCTGAGGACCCACGTCAGAGAGAAGCCCCACCAGACAGAAGTCTTGCCAGCACCCTCACTGCCAGCTGCCTGACTCAAAGAGGTAAGATGTAGTGGTTGCTCAGTTGGGCCTGCTCTGGAGGCAACAAGGGAGAAGAAGTGTGGGGCTGCTCACTGGGGGGAGCAGGGATGGAGGGTCATGGAGGTGCTCATTGGGAGGGGCAGGGATGGAGGGCTGTGTGGCTGCTCACTGGAGGAGTAGAAGAGGAGTCACGTTACCCTGGCCTCTGGAAAGGTGGGTGCTCACCTGGGCTCACTGGGGAGGGTGCAAGGTCCAAGTGGGAGGAAGTGCAGGGCAGCTCATGCGGGGGGGGGGGAATGGGGCAGGCGGAGGTACTCAAACAAGTACAGCACTGCCAGTGTTTGAGATTTCCAAGAGCAGACTGGACAAATTACTAGAAGAACTATTAGAAAACAGTATGTGGCTGGTAACTTTACTAGAAACTTGTGCTTAATCTCATTCTTGGAACCGCTGGGGTTCCAAGAGGTCTTGAAGGAGTTAACCTTGGACCTGGACAGTCACTCTGTCGATGAGCTGGTCCAGCATTGGAACAGCTTGCTGGAGGAGGTCATTGACAGGATGGCTCCAAGATGTCCTCTGCCTCAGTCTCGTCACCGCAGGGCCCCTCGGTTTACTGAAGGGCTACGGTGTATGAAACGAGTAGGCAGGAGGCTGGAACGACGCTGGCGTCGGACCTGATCTGATTCCGACCGACTTCTCCAGGGGGCCCATTTGCGGTCCTATGTAGAGGCTGTGAGGACAGCAAGGAAGGAGTTCCTTGCTGTCCTCATAGCATCTGCGAAGTCACACCCTGCGGAGCTGTTGGTAGTGCGGGGGCTGGTCAGTCTAGCCTCCCTCCGCCTGGACGGGGACTTGTCCCAGGCCCGCTGTGAGGAGTTTGTCACATACTTTGCAGACAAGATCACTCGGATTCAGAACGACTTTGACGCTGGCTTTGGGGCAGTAGGGGGAGAGCGCAAGGTGATGGAGGCCCCATCTGGTCCAGCTTTGTGGGGGGAGTTTCAGGAAGTGACGCCAGCGGATGTCTTGGGGTCTGTGAGAGCTACCTGTTGCGAACTTGATCCATGCCCATCCTGGTTGGTGAAAGCCTCCAGGGAAATGCTGGGGACAGTACTGGCGAGGCCCAGGTGGTGAACGCGTCCTTGCAGCTGGGGAGGTTGTCGCCCAGCCTCAAGGAGGCTGTGGTGTGTCCCCTGCTGAAGAAACCATCTTTGGACGTGGACGCACTCGCCAGTTACCGACCCATCTCTAACCTTCCCTTTTTAGGGAAGGTTATTGAGCGGACAGTGGCAATCCAGCTCCAGGCACATCTAGATAGCATCGGTTTCCTGGACCCTTTTCAATCTGGGTTCCGCCCCAGCTACAGCACTGAGATGGCGTTGGTGGCCTTGGTCGATGATCTCCACCGGGAGATGGACGCAGGATGTTCAACATTTCTCATCCTGCTAGATCTTTCAGCTGCTTTTGACAGCATGGACCATGGGCTGCTGTTGAGATGGTTGCGTGACCTGGGGGGTCTGGATGGGACTGTTCTTGAATGGTTCTGTTCATTCCTCTCTGGGAGAAGCCAGCAGGTGGTGTTGGGGGATGAGACATTTTGCCCCCATGCTTTATTATGCGGCGTTCCGCAGGGTTCCATCCTGTCTCCATTATTATTTAAGTATATATGCAGCCCTTGGGGGAGGTCATGAGAGGGTTCGGGGTGCGATGTCACCAATATGCTGATGATACTCGGCTGTACCTCTCCTTTTCAACTGACTCAGACCCTGCCGTCTCAGTGCTATCCCAATGTTTGGAGGCCGTGGCGGAGCAGATGTAGCAGAGCAGACTGAAGCTCAACTCCAATAAGATGGAGGTGATGTTGGTGGGGAGAGCGAGGGAAGTGTTGGCCCCCTCGATCGGGGGGGGTGTTCTCCCTCCTATAGCTCAGCAGGTCCGGAGTCTGGGGGTGATACTGGATGCGGATCTCCGCCTGGAGTGGCAGGAGGAGGCTATCGCGCAGGCTGCCTTCCACCAGTTGCATCTGGTGCAGACGCTGCGTCTGTTCGTCTCCGGTCCAGACCTGGCCTCCCTCATGATCCATGCCTTTGTCACCTCAAGGCTGGACTACTGCAACGCACTCTACATGGGGCTTCCTTTGTTCCTGGTTCGGAGGCTGCAGCTAGTGCAGAATGCGGCGACCTGGCTCCTTTTGGGGACGGGTCATCGGAAGCACATAACACCTGTGCTCCGGACTCTACACTGGTTGCCAATAGCGTGCCGAGCCAGGTTCAAGGTTTTGGTGTTGATCTATAAGGCCCTTTATGGTCTGGGCCCCTTGTGCCTCAAGGACCGCCTCGCCCTCCGCACCCCAGAGCGGGTCCTTCAGTCTGCTGGGGGTGCCTTCTTGGAGGCCCCGCGTTAAGCGGGGGCCACAATGGAGAGGACATTCTCGGTGGCCGGGCTGCGCCTTTTGAACTCCCTCCTGGAGGAAGCTCGCCTGGCCCCAAGCCTTTTGACATTTTGGTGAAGTTGTAAAATCTGACTGTTCTCCCAGGCCTTTGGGGAGGGGGGGTAGAGGGTTTTATTTTCCCTACCCTATTTATTGTTTTAGTGAGTTCCCGGGCCCTGTTTAATATTTTGAATTGTATTGTGGATATGTTTTAAATGGTTTTATATATTTTTAAAATGTATTTTATTGTTGGAAGCCGCTCCAAGCTGTTTTTAGGAGGGGCGGGGTAAAAATCTATTTCATAAATAAAATAAATATTTAAATAAAAAATGATCTATGCTGCAATTGATAAACTTCAGTATGAGTTAAGCTCCACCTGCGCTCTAACTGCCTACTCTCCTGCTTCATGTGTCCCAGGTCCTCTGTATACCAGGGAGACCTGTGCTGATGAGGGGTGGGATTGAAAGCCTGGGTGCAACCATGTCAATGGCAAGGATCAAAATATGTAATTCTACAAGGCAACTAGGTCATCAACAGAGCAGCTGTCAAAGTCAGTGGGCATATCCCCCCAAAAGTTCTGAAAACCCAATGGTCGATCAGTTTCCAGGGGCAGACCAACCTAACCAGTCCACCACACCAACGAGGGAATAGAATGGCCAGGATCTGTACTTTCAGAAAGTAATTTTCCAACCACAATAACAGTGTTATAACAACACCTCCGATAATCAGAACCCCTGTCTCCAGGCTGGTGCAAAGCATCAAATCGAATGTGTGTCCTGCCTCAGTTTCGGGTCCAATATTATTTGGGATAGGCCCATGGTTCTCATGGTGGACATGAACTCCTGCTCTGTCCCTAAAAGGCTGGCCTCAGCGTGCATGCATGTTGAAATCACCCAGAAAAATAAGCTCAGGTGATCTCAACACCACCTCTCAGACCAGCTCAGCTAGGGCAGTCAGGGAATCAACTGTGGAGCGGGGTGGTCAATACACCAAAAGGATCCCCAATGTATGCCCATCCAAATCCAGCACAAGGTGGACACACTCTATATCAGATGAGTTAGGCACCAGATACCTCTGAAAGGACTGTCTTTACAGATCATGGCCATTCCATCCCCCAGTCCCCAAGCCTCAGCTGATGCTACACCAATTACCCGGTTGGCATGCAGATGCATCGTGCAGTCAGGTTTCTGTAAAAAATATGAGGTTGGTGGACTCATCCTGAATCAAATTGTGGATGGTAGATGTTTTATTTGCCACTAACCTCATATTAAGCAGCATCAGCAACACATCAGGGGCACTACTGGCCTCAGCTCCCAAATATCCTGAGACAATGGGGAATGGGACATGGGCATCGACAGCAAGAGTCTCTCCTGAAAGCTCTAATGGTCAGTGTTCCCCCACACCATACCTCCCAATGCCCAACACAACTTCAAAAACTGCCCTTCTATCCTCCTTGCCCCAGAAAGACTCCCCTCCCCAGCTCCTGATTAACAGTTCTCCCCCTCAAAAATGGCACTCAGACAGCCCTTTGGGGGAANTCGGCTGCATTTGATACTGTTGATCATGAGATGTTTGGTGACGCGCTGGCAGGATCGTGCAGGGGTGGGCGGGACTGTTCTTCAATGGTTCTGCTCATTCCTGACTGGGCGAACTCATCAAGTGGTGCTCATGGATTATTTTTCATCATACTGAGATCTCTTGTGTGGAGTCCCACAGGGTTCTGTTCTATCCCCTGTCCTGTTAAACGTGTATATGCAGCCGCTTGGTGACGTGATCAGGGGGTTTGACTTGCGGTGTCATCAATATACTGATGATACCCAGCTTTACCTCTCTTTTTCCACAGATCCAGGCCCGGCAGTCTCAGTGCTTACTCGGTGTCTGTCGGCAGTGGGGGACCGGATGAGGGCTAATCGACTGAGGCTGAATCCTGACAAGATGGAGCTGGGCCGCCTGTGGCAGGAGAGAGCGGGATATAAATTTGTTAAATAAATAATAAATAAATAAATGTTAGCGGGTAAGACAATGGAGATGGCAGCTCTAGTTATTGATGAGGTCTGCCCTCCGTTAGTCTCCCAGGTGTGAAGTCTGGGGGTGCTCCTCGACTCACAGCTTCACCTGAATGTCCAGGTGGAGGCTATGGTGAGAAGTGCCTTTTGCCAATTACACCTGGTGCGGCGGCTTCATTCGTATGTCTCAGACTCGGACCTGGCCACTATCATCCATGCTTTCATCACCTGTAGATTGGACTATTGTAACATGCTCTACGTGGGCTACCCATGGTGACGGCTCGGAAATTGCAGCTGGTGCAGAATGTGGAGGCCCATCTCCTGGTGGGATTGGGCCACCGGGAGCATATTACACCAGTGCTCCGTTCTCTGCACTGGCTGCCAATAGTTTTCCGGGCCCAATTCCAGGTGTTGGTCTTGGCCTATAAAGCCCTAAACAGCCTAGGCCCTACATATCTGTGGGACTGCTTCATCTCCCGGGTTCTGGATTGGTCCCTGCGGTCATCCGGTGATGCCCTGCTCGAGGCCCCCCGAGTGTTTCGGGGGGCTACACAGAGGAGGACATTCTCAGTGGCTGCACCCTGGCTGTGGAACTCCCTTCCGACAGTGGTCCGGTTGGCCCCGGATTTCCCCTCCTTTCAAAGAGGTTGTAAGACCTTGCTGTTCTGCCAGGCATTTGATGGGGAAGATGGGGGGGGGGAGTGGGTTTGGGGGGGATACTTTTTATCCTTCTTTTATGTGTTGTTTTTAATCTTATTGTTTGATTTTATGGATTGTTGTAAGCTGTCCCGAGCTGCTTGTGGCAGGAGGGGTGGGGTAGTAAGATTTTAAAATAAATAAATATAATAAAGGTGGGTGCACAGCCCCCTCACTCAGCCCTACACAAGGTAGCCCCGCAGCAGAACTGGAAGGGAGAGAGGGAAAGGTCCCAGCTGCAACCACACCTGACTAGCAGCTTAGCTCCAGGGTGGAAGCAGAAGTGTGTGTGGAATCCAACCCTAAAAAGTACCAACTGTCCAATAAAAATGTGGCTTGGAACAGCAGTCTGTCACTTAGTCATCACACACACACAGCAGTCCCCTCTCTCATATGAACTGAGCAACCCACATTTCACACCCTCGCCTTTCTCACCCAGCTCATCCCCCTGTATCATACTCAATCCCACACTCACTCATCACACATCCAGTCACAAATACAAATACAAATTGAGCCTCCACCTTTCACATCCTTGCCTTCACACCTAGCTCCTCTCCCTTTCTCGCACTCAGTCCCTCTCACCCATAACACACACATCCAGCCCATCTGTTCAGGCAGTGCAGTGCAAGGTGAAGAAATGTTTTTGTGCAGCGCTAGACAGCACCTTTTTCTCTTTTCAGGTCATCAACGCTTTCACATCAGCAACCTCTTCGGACTCAACCGAATGGATCGTTTTATCACAAGAAAGGGTGAAAAAATGCCCCCTACCAGCTGAAAAGTGTGTAGCAGTGGGAGTTCCAGCAAAAACAAAAAACAGAAAATATGATACTGAGTATTTGAAAATCGGGTTCCCATGGTGCAGGTCTAGCAATGTACCAAAGCCTCAGCATGTTGTATGCAGTGAAGTTCTCGTAAATGACAGCATGCAACCCTGCAAGCTACAGTGGCACCTAAAAACCAAACACCACAGTTTGGCACAGAAACCCATTGAGATTTTCCAGAGACAACTGTCTGAGTTTTTAAAAAGGGCAAAAAAATCCTGGTTGGGGCGTATGGCTCTGTGAACATGAAGGCTACTGAGGCGTCTTACTTTGTCTCTCTGCAAATTGAGAAAGCTGGTAAGCCTCACAGCATAGGCAAGAAACTTGTGCTTCCAACTGCCAAAACTATGTGCAAGGTGATGATGGGAGAGAAAGCAGCATCACAGCTAGACATGATCTCTCTTTCTAAGGACACAGTTTCATGCCGTATTGCAGAGATGGCCACTGATGTGAAAGAGCAGCTACTGGAAAGTGTTCGTCACATCAAAGCCCCAATTTTTCTATTCAGATTGATGAGTCCACTGATATATCAGATGCTGCACACGAATGCCTGAATGCACTATAGCCAGTCTGTGTGGCAGCTGTCCAGAAACCAAGCACGTACACGCGTGCGCGCACACACACAAATCTGGGAAGGCTGCCTTAATGAGTTTGTACCAGCAAAGTGAACATTTGGGATTCTGCATCAAAGACGATTATCGGATGAATGATATCAGATGGCATCATGTGGCTGATTAAAAGTGGAATAAAGTTTTAATTCCATGAAGTATGTGTTTGTTTACAAAGAAGTTTAATCAAACTTCTCAGCTGAGAAAAGTCTTTAAAAGGTTTTGTTTTTGACTGTCTGAAGAACTAGCACACAGAGCTGGAAAACTCACATCAGTGCTTCAGTAACAGTCTAAAAAAATAGGCTCCCAGCATGTACCTGTCATTACTTCTGTTTGCTCTGTGGTGCTAATAAAATGAACCGGATTATCTCTCATTGTGCATCGTTACACAAATTAAGGTGCACAAATCAACTACACCTGTGCTGACCCTAGGACAACAGTAGCACCAGGCAGCTGCCACTGTGCGGTTTGATAAGATTAACTTTTACTGCTAGTGATAATGTGCAAGAAGAAAAGAATCTAGCTCAGCTTTTTACTTGAAAAATGAACACATTTGGTGTGGAATCGGTAAGAGACAAAATGTGCTGCCTTCATGATGCCTCATATACAGAACCACTTATCAGAATAGAACTTGCACCTTAAAGTGAATTTGGTTCTGGATGGATTACCTTGGAGCAGGAGCACCATTTATGGGGGGGAGGGAGAGGCATTCCTTATTTTACCTCAGGACTTCATTCATTTCTGGCCCTTTAATGGCCCCTGCTGAAAGTTGTTGCCTCCTCCTTCCCCACCACCACTGAAATCTGAAATGATGCCCTGGATATGGTGAGTGAGAAGTCCAGTTGATTCAAGGGACAGCTACCACATAGTCAATAAATACTACCCCCCATCTCCATGCAGTTGAATATACCATCACACGTCTAGATAGGTCAGAAAGTAAAGAGAAATATAATACCGAGTAGGAATAATTAAAACTGCTTTTGTTCATTTCTCAATTTACTTTTTGTTACTCTTTCTCTAGCATGACATTCTACTTCTGACCTCAGTGATCTATGTTTAGAGACAGAATATTGCAAGGTTTTCCAAAGTTGGCAAATTTGTTTGGTTTCTGCACTTCCCTTTTTAACGTGGAGTCACTGTCCTGTGACGGATAAGACACAAATCCAGACTGGTGATGAGTCTGTGTTGAAAGTTCCAGATAGGGTTGCTACCTTTTGCAGTTTGACCCTGGAACTCTGATAGGTCAAAGTGGGAGTCTTGGGGTCAAACTGCAAAAGGTGACAACCTTAGTTTCAGAAGTCAGAATAAGCATCAGAAAGCCTAGGAGTCTTATCCAAACTATCTGTACCCAGGATTCTCTCATCCATTAGAAAAGGGGTGAGGAACCTTTCCCTTCCATGGGCTGTTTTGAAAATAAGTACAGGCTCTGAGGTTCATGTAGAAACTGGGGTTTGGGTGATAAAAGGATGCGCTCAGGGAGAGGAGCACATCCAGATCATAGATCTCTGCCATGAATCTGTCCCCTATCCCCATGTCCTCTTCTCTGCTTCCTTATCTTGAGCTGAGTTTTTCAGTACTTGACAGCAGGTAGTGGATTGGTTCTAGATCCAGGGACTGAAAAGGGGCCACATAAAAATAAAACTATCCACAGGTCACAGTTTGGACCCTGGGCCTGAGGTTCCCCATGGTCCACCCCTCTATTAGATACTGTGTTGAGGGTGGCAATCCTCCTTGGTTCCTTTGGAAGGAGCCCCCTTGGTTCTAGGGGTGGGATACCGGATTTACCGGTATCGGCAGACCGGATTTTTAACATTGGCTGCGTTACTGGATTGTTTACATTGTGGCTACTGATTTCAATGGCCGCAATGTAAAAAATCCTGTATGCCAGTACAGGTAAATATCGGATTTATCAGATTAAGCCGAATCACCCAAATACCGGCAATATCGGTTCTTGGGAGAACCGGAATTCCCACCACTACTTGGTTCCATTCTCATGACAAGGCTGAGTCAGTCCTTCAAACACTAAATCCCATACCCCATGCTTGCAGAGCAGACGTGGAAAGAGGCCGTCTTGTCCTGTTCTCCACTAATCACAGAAGCACATCCTCCAATCCTTTTCCTGCATGATAACACCAGTTTAGAACCCAGCATTGTGTATGTATAGTTAGTTACAGAAAAATAATTCTAACTATACATAAACAATGCTGATCCTAAATAAGGTGTTACTGTTCAGAAAAAGGATC
>QEPC01005968.1:448832-461713 GCA_003113815.1 Sphenodon punctatus
ATATCTCCGCCTGGATGTCTCAACACCAACTCAAACTGAACATGGCGAAAACTGAACTCCTGATCTTCCCTCCCAATCCTTCCTCTCCCTCTTCCCTGTCAATTACTATTGACGGGTTCTCCATCCTCCCTGTCCCAACTATGCATACACAGTGCATAATCCAAACTGTGCATACACAGTACTAGGTACTAAGCTAGGAGTTACCACTCAGGAAAAGGATCTGGGGGTGGTTGTGAATAATACAATGAAATCCACAGGACAATGCGCAGCAGCAGCAGTCAAAAAAGCAAACAGAATGTTAGGAATTATTCGGAAGGGGATAGAGAATAAAACTGAGGATGTCATAATGCCTCTATACAAATCAATGGTGCGACCGCACCTCGAATATTGTGTGCCGTTCTGGTCACCTCATCTCAAAAAAGACATAGCAGATCTAGAAAAGGTACAGAGAAGGGCAACAAAAATGATCAAGGGCATGGAAGGGCTCCCGTATGAGGAGAGACTTGGTAGGTTAGGGCTCTTCAGTTTGGAGAAGAGATGAATGAGAGGAGTTATGATAGAGCTCTATAAAATCATGAGTGGTGTGGAACTAATAAACAAGGAGCAGTTATTTACCCTCTCAGCTAGTACTAGAACTAGGGAACACTCCGTGAAACACATGGGTGGCAAGTTTAAAACAAATAAAAGAAAATATTTTTTTACTCAACATATAATTGGGTTGTGGAATCTACTGCCAGAGGTTGTGGTAAGGGCCAGTACTATAGCTGAGCTTAAAAGAGGTTTGGACAAGTTTCTGGAAGATAGGCCCATTAGCAGCTATTAGCCCAACAGGATCAGGGAACATGACGGGAGCTAGGAGAAAACAACAGGGAATGGATCCCCCATTATGACCTGTTGGGTGCTTCTCCTAAGCCAACATGATTGGCCACTGCTGGAGACAGGATGCTGGGCTAGATGGACCATTGGTCTGATCCAGTATTGCACTTCTAATGTTCTAATGGGTAAGTCAATGGAGATGTCAGCCCCCATAATTGATGGGGTCTTCCCTCCATTGGTTTCCCAGGTTTGAAGTCTGGGGATGCTCCTCAATGCACAGCTCTGCCTGGATATCCAGGTGGAGACTGTGGCGAGGATGCGACGACTTTGACCGTATGTCTCAGACTCTGGCCTGGCCACTGTCATCCATGCTTTCATCACCTTTAGAATGTGGCAGCCTGTCTTCTGGTAGGACTGGGCCACCATGAGCACATTACACCAGTGCTCCGTTCTCTGCACTGACTGCCGGTAGTTTTCTGGACCCGAGTCAAGGTGTTGGCTTTGACCTATATAGCCCTAAACAACCTAGACCCTACATATCTGCGGGATCACCTCACCACCACCACCACCACCCCGGGTGCTGGATCAGCCCATGCGGTCATCTGAAGACACCCTGCTTGAGATCCCCCGAGACTTCCATGGGGGCACACGGGAGAGGGCATTCTCAGTGGCTGTACCATGGCTGTGGAACTCCCAGCCGGTGGCAGCCTGGCTGGCCCCAGATCTCCCCTCACTTCAAAGAAGTTGTAAGACCTGGCTATTCCGTAAGGCATTTGGCGAGGGAGATGGGTGATGGGTGGGGGATGTGTATGAGGTGGGGGGTGGGTTGGTGTATTTTACCTCCTTTAAGTTATTTTAATTGATGTTTTACATTTATTTATTTTATTTATTTATACATTTTATTTATTATAAGTGCATATACCCCACATCCTCCTGCACATTGGCAGCTTGGAGCGGTGAACAACACATCAAAACAGCATCAATAAAAATACATAAAGCTAAAACATTAAAATATCAAAAATACTAAAAGGCAAGGATACTAAAAGGCAAAAAACCCTTCCCCCACCTCCTCCCCCAGACACCCTCCCCGAAGTCCCGGTGGAACAACCAGGCCTTACAAGATCTTTGGAAAGAGGGGAGGTCTGGGGATAAATGGGCCTCCATCAGGAGGGAGTTCCACAGCCTGGGTGCAGCCACCTAGAAAGCCCTCTCTGCTGTCATCACCTGGGATACCCAGGGGATCATGAGTTGGGCAGCCCTGGCTGACCGCAGTGGCCGCAAAATGACCCGTGACCTGAGGCGGTCTTGCAGATAAGTAGGCCCCAGGCCATTTAGGACTTTATAGGTCATCACCAACACCTTGAATTGGGCCCAGGCAGCCAGTGCAGAGAGCAGAGAACAGGTGTAATGTGCTCACGGTAACCTGTCCCCGTTAGCAGATGGGCCACTGCATTCTGCACCAGCTGCAGCCTCCAGACCATCTTCAAAGGTAGCCCCACATAGAGTGCATTACAGTAGTCAAATCAAGAGGTAATGAAAGCATGGATGATGGTTGCCAGATCCGAGTCTGAGACATATGGCCGCAACCATCGCACCAGATATAATTGGTGAAATGCTCCCCTCGTCACAGCCTCCACCTGACAATCTAAGTGGAACTGTGGGTCTAGGAGCACCCACAGACTACGGACCTGAGAGGCCAGAGGGGGGCAGATACCACCGATAACGGGAGCCACCACCCCCTCAGCCCTCCCCACCAGCATCAACTCCGTCTTGTCAGGATTCAGCCTCAGATAATTCGCCCTCATCCAGTTCCCCACAGCCATAAGCACTGAGACTGCTTGGCCTGGATCTCCAGAAAATGAGAGGTAAAGTTGTGTATCATTGGCGTATTGATGACAATGCACGCTGAACCGTCTCATGACCTCCCCCAAGTGTTGCATATACACATTGAACAAGAGAGGGAACAGAATAGAACCCTGTGGGACTCCACACGTGAGGTCCGGGGGAGATGACGCATATTCCCCAAGGACCACTCACTGAGTTCTCCCTGCCAGAAATGAGCAGAACCATTCAAAAACAATCCCACTCACCCCAGCCCGGTCCCGCAGCCTTGTCACCAACATCTCATGATCAACGATATCAAACGCCGCCAACAGATCCAATAAGATCAAAATAGATGATCTGCCCTGATCTAATTCATAGCGTAGGTTATCAATCAAGGCCACAAGTGCAGTCTTCATGCCAAACCTCGGACGAAAGCCAGAGTGCGAGGGAGCAAGAAAACTTACCCGGTCTAGATGCCCCTGTAACTGCCGGGCCACCAACTGTTCAATAACCTTCCCTTAAAAGGGAAGGTTAGAGACTGGCCGATAGCTGGCCATGGAGTCAATGCTCAAAGATGGCTCCTTGAGCAGAGACCGCGCCACTGACTCTTTGAAGCAGCTTAGCACTCTGCCATCCCTAAGGGAGGCATTGAACACCCCCACAAGCAATGGCCCTAATGTCCCCTGGCTGTCCTTCACCAGCCAGGATGGGCACGGATCTAATTCACAACAGGTGGCCCACACTGTCCCAAGGACCTCTGCCACATCAGCAGGCGACACCCACTGAAACTGATCCTACAAAAACTGACATGGGGCTTCCTCTACCTCTAGTTCACTCCATGTCACAAGTGCAGAATCGAGGTCGTGATGAATCCGAGCGATTTTATCCACAAAAAAAGTCAGCAAACATGTCACAGTGGGCACTGGAAAATTCCAGTTCCAGGCAGAGAGAAGCCGGACTGACCAGCCGCTGCACCACCCAGAAAAGCTCCACTGGACATGACTTTGCAGATGCAATGAGGGCAGCAAAGAATTCTTTCTTTGCTGTCCGCAATGCAACAGCATACACTCTTAAGCTAGCTCTATGCTGCAATTATTAGTCTGGTTCAGTACGAGTCTGGCACCACTGTCGCTCCAATCGCCGCCCATCTTGCTTCATCTGGCACAGGTCCTTCATGAACCACGGTGACCCCCACCATCAGCACTCTGGGAGCAGACACCTAGGGGCCGTTCGGTCGATGGCCTCAGTCAGCAAGCTGTTCCAAAAAGCAGTGAGGTCATCGAGCGAGCGGTCATTAAGATCAGGGGGCAATTCCCCTAGAGCATTCTGGAACCTTTCTGGGTCTCCGTGGGTGGACCCAACAAGCCAGTCCTACACCTTTCTGGGGGCAGACATGTGCCAGGAACCTGGTCCAGAGTAGGTAATGATCTGTCCATGACAAGGGTAAAGTTGCCACATTCCCCACCACCGGATCCCTTGCCTCAAGGCCTGTGCAGGACATCAGGTCAAGGGTATGTCCCCCTTGTGCGTTGGGCCCCTAACCCTCTGAGACAGTCACATGGTTGTCATGATGTCCATGAACTCACACTCTGCTCCCCTAAGACTGGCGTCGGCATGGATATTGAAGTCCCCCAGGATCAAAGTCCTCGGGGACAGCAAGACCACCTTCGAAACCAATTCTGCTAGAGCGTGTAGGGATGCTGCCATACAGGTAGGTTTGTGGTATATCAGCAGCAACCCTAATCTGTCTCCAGCCAAATCAAACACAAGGTGGACCCCCTCCCTGCCCAAGATGGTCTGCACAGGATACCGCCTCACAGACCAAGTATCCTTACAAACAACAGCTACACTGCCTCCCCGCCCCTCTTCCCTGGGCTGGTGCTGCACAGAGTACCCGGCTGGGACAAGGTCAGGCAATATTGACACCGACTCATTGTCCAGCCAGGTCTCTGTAATACACATGAGGTCGGCCGGTTGATCCAGAATCAACTCTCAGATCGTCATTGATTTATTACCAACCAACCTCGCATTCAACAGCAACAGACCCAGATCAGGGACTCCCCTGATCCAGGTCCCTGCATTATCTGCCTGGGGGCCTTTTATGCTTTTTATATGTTTGTGAGCCACCCTGTGGCAGGAGGGGTGGGATAATAAATGTCTTAAATAAATAAATAAATAAATAAAATAAATGGTCCATTTTGCCTCCCACTGAAATGCAGCCACTTCTGGAGTGAAACATGAGCCACAATCCTCTAACCACTTGTGGGTTAATCTTAGTGGCTCATAAGTGGTTTCAAGACTGCAGTTATATATAACCAGTATTATAGCAGCTCTATCCAATTGCTTTGGGTGGTGAGTAAAGAATACCACCACCTACTCAGCTGAAACTGGAATTCTGCCCAGCTGGCATCCTTATCAAACGCTAGTGTGGGGAATCACCTGCACCCTTGCTAAGTGTACAAGGAAAATTTGAATAATGGCAAGTAAGCAAGAGCTTCGTTATTAGAGAGGATTTGTGTTTCTAATTCCATGTTGTAGTACCAAAGCAGTAGTGATTCACAGAAAAGAGCTCTAGCAACTTGGTTACCAACAGCACTTCCTCAAGCACCTGGGTTAAACTCCAAGGTCCCTTATCCAGACCGGGCCAAAACTGTCCGTTTCAGTTTATGTGACCTGGTGGCATCACCGCACTGTACTGCAGACTGAAATGGGTACTTCAGTACCAATACTTTGATTATACAGGAGATGAATTGCTATACAACAGGCTGGCAGAAAATGAGCACAGAGAATAATTATTGCTTTAATGGTGTTCAGGCTGGGAAGTAGTGTCAAACAGAGAAGATCCAAAAGTGCATTTGTTGGGTTAACTATTACTTTAATATATTAATAAAAAACCCAACCGGATATAGATTTGATATGTTTATCAAATCTACTGAAGATAGAATACTAGGGAAGGATATTTATCTTAAAATACATCTTAAGGACAAGTTTTGGATAAGCACCTATCTTAAGTATCTTAAGTTAAGCTTTTAACTTAAGATACAACTTGATCCTACTATATAAGGGAAATAGACAGAAATCAATAGGATGCTATTCATTAAGAGCAAATTCAAGTAGTGTGCATGTGAGGTAATCAAAATGCCAGAAGTGTCCAGGAGGTAGGCAGACACATGGGGTCAGATACAGGGTCTGAACCAGAAAGGAGAAGCCAGGAGACAAGTTGAGTGCAGAGGCTAGGAACAAGACAAGGGAGAAAGGAAAGCAGACCAGAGGCAAGAGCAAGGGGCCCAAGGAACAAGACTGGACATAGAGAACTAGAGAGCCACAGGGGAGCAGAGAGAGGGAAAAGGGAGAATGGAGGGATCTGGAGGCCAGCCAGGGGCCTAGCAACAAAGGGATGGAGGAAAACTCCTCAGCTGTTCTCCAAGGTCAAGGAGAGCAAACTCGCTCATAAGTTTATGATCTCACGGAGAGAATACAGGTCATCACTGAGATTTTTAGGGAAAAGTGAAGCACATCAAGAATACAGGAACCAGGGAACCAAGGATAAAGGAATAGAGCTCTTAGTCTTCACCTATAAAGCTCTTCAAAACCTTGCTCCCCCCACCTCTCTGCATTAATTTCCCTCCGTAGTCCAGTCCATGAACTCCGCTCCTCCTCTGTATCCTCTCTCAACCTCTCACACCTCCCCTGCTCCCCTAACCACCTTCGTCCCTTCTCCCTAGCTGCCCCACACGCCTGGAACTCCCTCCCTGCCCACATCCGCCTCACCCCCTCCCTTCGTACCTTCAAATCTTTCCTCAAGACCCACCTCCTCCACTCTGCCCTCCCCAACTTCTCGCCCCCCTCATCTAACTCCTGCTGATACCCTCCATCAAGTACAATCTGTTACCTAAGGTCTGTGTACTCATATCCTCACCACATGGACCAACCAGCCATCATTCTTGATGTAACCAAGCGAAGCGCGTACACCTGGGACCTCGCATCCTCGTGAATGTTACACACCTTCTCTCTCCTTCTGTTCCCCTTCCTTCGTCTCTCCTCCCCACCCCACGTCTCTCAGATTGTAAGCCCTTGGGCAGGGACTGTGTGTCATGTATTTCCAGTTATAAGCCTATATATTTTGGCTATCTGTGTTTTAAATGTATTAACTTGAGTTTTTATATGTTAACTTTCTGTTTTAATGTAAGCTAATTGTGCTTTACAGCATTGAATTTTAATATCAGCTTCTGTGATTATAATAGTTCAAGCTAGGGCCCCATTAGCCACATTCCAATAGAAGTTTTTCTAAAGCTTCCCAAAGGAACTTTTGACTGTTGCCAAGGAGACCACCAAATGGATGAGCCATAAAACAGGCATATCTCTAGTTAAGCCATAAAATAAGGCCCCTCTGGTTAGCTTAGGTTTTCTCAAGACAAAAAGTCTGGGATGTTATCTCTAGGTGTCTGGAGTTTATCACATCCTTCCAAATGAAAGATGATACCAGCTTCAGATCATCTCAAACAAAGGAATGATTTAAGTTAGTTTATTTTAGCCTAACATATTTATCTAATTAATGGTTGAGATAAATATTGAAATAGCTAACAGATCTGGTTATTTTCTCTGTAATCTGACAATTATCTCTGATAAAAAATACAAAGCTTCTCTTCATTTTAAAGCTTGAAGAAAGTCAAACTTTGATTGGTTTCTTTAAGAGAGCCAATTAGAATCCAGTGTATCTCCTTACTGACTTACGCATATCTGATGTCAGTGTGACAGTCTAAGAAACTGAACCTCCCATTTCAAGCTAGCCTTAAAAGGGGGGACACAGAGAAATGATCTTCAGATTGGAAATCCTAAATACCATTGGACTTCCATCTCATTTAACATCTTTATGGCAAAGGGATGGATCTGGAATGTATGTATAACTTCTTGATATCTTTGAGCCAATGAATTGTGCATATGTTAAGCTTTTACAAGCTTTTTCTTAAGATAGAAATGTTTTAAGATCATGTAACTTTGATTGGCTATTATACCATTCTATGTAAGCTACTGATATTTTCTATTTATATTTAAGTAAACTTTGCATATATTTTTATAATCCAAAAGTCTCATGTTCCCTTATTTATAAATGTATTGTCATTTACAATACTTTCTTTGCTAGCCAGACTTCAAAGTAAGTGTAAACCTCCATTTATATATTTAGGAGAAAAAGACCCAATCCAGTTTGACCAATTCAGCTGGGAAACCTAGCCTTTTTCCCTATTTATAAAAAGAGTGACAGAAATGTAACACGTGTCTATTCAATTACTTTGTAAAGCACCAGGTACTTTGCTTGCGCTATATAAATGCTTGCTAATAATAATAATAAATAATAATAATTAATAATGACTAGGGTACAGGAGAACTACATGGAATCAAAGACTAGAACATAAGGGAGACTGGAGCTAGAGCACAAGGGAGAAAGGAAACCGAGAGGCAAGATCAAGACACATGAGGGGTGGAGCAAGCAGAATGGAAGATATGTGAAGTGGAGTTGCTCTACCCAACTTCCTGCAGGCACCAGCATGCCTTTTATGCTAGCTGGTACCCAGTCAGGAAGTTGGGAGGCAGAGCTGGAGTACATTGGAAACACCTTGGAAGGGTGTAGCTCAAGTAAGGGCTGGGAGATACACAGAAGGAGCTATTTGGATGATAAACACAGGGCTAAGGTCAGGTCTGGGCAGTGGCACCAGATGCTGAGGGTTCAATACCCATGTGACTTTACAGGGCCTTTGTGACATAGGAACCCAAAGTTTTGATTAAAATGAGATGTCCATGGTAGGTAGAAGCAAGGAAAACAATGCAAGGGACTGCTTGCTCTTGCTCTAAGAGAAAATGACACAGAACATAACCAGAAAATGGTGATGGAGTGTTGCCTGGGGCACAGTTTGTTGGTGGTGGGAAATATTTTTTTATTTTTATTTTTTGCACTGTACTCTGCTTCAGGAGCAGAAATATGTTAGGGTGGGTGTGTACTTCATTTTCATTATATTGATAACACTAAGGACATTCTAGAGGTGTACACCAGGGACCCATGTCTTTTTTTCATTTTCGTTATTTAAATCTTTTGTTTTTGTTTTTAAAAATATCAAATTTTCATTTTTGTTTTTGCTTTTGTTTTTTATTTCAATTAGTTTTAATTGAAAACACATTTTTGGCTATAGATTTTTTGTTTTTCATTATATTTGGATGAAAATTGGAAGAATTGTACCTCCAATGGAAGGCATTATGTGTACCAAAGTACAGAAAGAGTGGATAAAGTAATCAGCTTTTATAAGCAGTTGAATTATGCTATTTTGCAAATATTTGAATATACATTCCTGGCTGTAACATCTTTGTCTCCCATCTAATGTGGATGAAACCCTTGCTAATAGACCAAGTGCAATGTAGGTAGCTAAAAAGATTGGAGAATTGGTGAGAGCCGTGCAAGCCCTGGCAATGGACATGAAGGACTTGAAAGCTAAACACACAGAATTAGCTGCAGCAGTAGCCAGGGATCAAGGGGCAGTGGGGGTAGCAGGACCTGGTGGCCCCCTCTGCTGTTCCCTCTGGTGGGACAGCTGCCCCCCAAGAACCCAGGGGCCCCTGGATTGACAAGTTCTCAGGAAAGTGTAAGGCATTTCAGGGGTACCTGGCTCTGTGCAAACTTAATTTTACTATGCAACTGTCTACCTCTGCTACCAATACCTTAAAGGTCGCCATCATTATTGGAAACTTGGGAGAAATTGCCCTTGACTGGGCTACTACCCTCCTAAAAGGTAACAGTCCCCTGCTCTCAAACTGTTCCGACTTCTTACAAGAATTTACATTCCTCTTTGATCATCCACATCGGCGGAAAGACGCCAAGACCACCATCATGGCCCTTCGACAATCCAAGGGGAGCTTGCTGAAGTATGTAACCCAATTCCAGCAATTGGTGCTGGAGCTCCAATGGCCAAATGAAGTCCTCCGAGTTTTGTTTCGGAAGGGGCTCAACGATGAGCTGAAGGACCAGTTAGTGTTCACGGACCTCTCAGATACATGGGGAAAGCTGGTGATGCTCGCCCTACAAATAGATGATTGGTTGATGGAGAGATGCAGGGAAAAGAAAAGTGAGCCTCGAAATTGGTCTGCCAGGCCCCCCCTGCCCTTTGGGGGTATCAACAAAGGAATGAAGAACAGTGAGCCTGACCCGATGCAGGGTCCTCTTGAGGGCCCGTATCGCCAGAAGAGAAGGAGAGGAGGCGCAACTCAAGGGCCTGCTTCTATTGTTGAGAGGCCACCCACTTTATTAGTGACTGCCTTGCGCTGCCCACACAACCTAGAGGATCGGGAAATGCCAATGGCCGGGGTGGTCAGGGGTCACCCCGGGTGTAAAACAAATCCCCTCGACCCCAACTCCCTCTTCCACACACTTCCAGGTGCCCATCACCCTGACAATTGATTCCTGATGGTCCTGCATAGCATGGGTCCTCAGACTCTGGGGATTCGGGGAATTTCATGAACCTCCAATTTGTGCACAGACATGCCATCCCAACCCAGCCCAAACCACAGCCCGAGCCAGTTCTTGCGATAGACAATCCGTCTATGTGACAAGACTGATGCAGATGTCTCTGTTGTTGTGTGTCATGGGCAATCATCTAGAGACGCTGACTTTTGATGTAGTAAGTAGCCCTTTATTCTTGGTGGTGTTAGGGCTACCCTGGTTGTGTCGACATGACCCCCTGATTTCCTGGTCCCAGAAACGTCTCAGCTTCCCCTCATCCTATTGTTCCCAGACTTGCATCGTCCAAGCACCACAACAGTATGCAGCTGCTGCAGCATCTGCAAAAGTAAACCCGGGTGCTCCGTCCATATCGCATGACTATCGTGAGTTCACAGATGTGTTCAGCAAAACCCAGGCCCAGGAATTACACACACACACACACCCGGGTCTACAACTGTCCGATCGACTTGATTCCGGGACAAGAACCCCCATTTGGACAGATCTATGTGCTGTCGATGCCTGAACTCAGAGCCCTTCGCCATTATTTGAACGAGAGTCTGTCCAATGGGTTTATCCACCATTCGTGTTCCCCAGGTGGGGCCCCCATCTTTTTTGTACCCATGAAGGATGGAGGGCTCTCTGGCCCTGCATCGACTATCAAGGGCTTAACACGATAACTGTTAGAAATCGTTACCCCCTTCCTCTGATCCCAGAATTATTAAACTGCCTCCAGGGCGCACGCCTCTTCATGAAACTCAATCTGCAAGGGGCATATAATCTAATATGCATTCGAGAAGGCGATGAGTGGAAAACCACCTTCCGGACCCATTATGGTCACTTTGAGTACCTCGGCATGCCATTCGGATCAGCAAACACTCCTGCCACCTTCCAGCACTTCATTAACGACATCTTCCAGGACATATAAGACACATTTGTCATTGCCTGTCTGGATGACATTTTCATTTATTCTGCTTCCGCCCAACAACATATCCAACATGTCCGACAAGTGTTACAACACATGCGAGCCCATAAGCTGTACTGCAAGATCAAGAAGTGCGCCTTCCATCTTACCACCGTGTACTTCCTTGGGTTCATCATTAGTCCAGCAGGAATTCAGATGGACACTCAAAAAACAGACGCAATCCAATGATGGCCGGCACCCAAAGTGGTGAAGGCACTACAAAGATTCTTAGACAGCACCAACTACTCCCGGCAGTATATTCCCAACTATGCTGAGATTACCACCCCGCTAACCTAGTTGCTTAAAAAGGGGAAAGTGTAAAGTTGGGGACTGGAGCAACAGCATAGCTTTGATTATTTGGAGAAGGCCTTCACCTCGGTTCCGATTCTCCAGCACACCAACTTTTAAAAACCCTTCCACGTAGAAGCAGATGCGTCCAACAGGGTCCTCAGGGAAGTGCTGCTACAAGATGGCAACAACACAACTGATCTGCTCCCCTACGCATACTACTCTAGGCAACTAACACCCGCAGAACAAAATTACACAATCCTTGATCGTGAACTGCTTGCAATTAAAGCCGCCTTCGAAACCTGGCAGCACTACTTGGAAAGGGCCTGTCATGCCATAACCGTAGTAACCAACCACAAAAACCTCATTTTCCTCCAAACTGCACATATAACTAATGCCAGACACACCCGCTGGGCCTTATTTTTCACACGCTTCTCCTTCATCATTCAGTATCGGCCCGGAAAGCTCAATGTCCTAGCCGATGCCCTGTCACGCTATCATGAGAAGTGTGACCAGGAACTCCAGGAGTCCGGACTCATCTTGGAACAACGAGTATTTGCAGCCACCTATATACCACTCGGCCAAATGAAGGCTGCTACGCCAAATGAGTTAACTCTCACCACGGATCCCCTCTATAAGGAAGAGGATGGCCTAATAACACGCCAGGGCCTTGCTATCGTCCTCCCGTCCTGTCAGGGCCCTATCCTCTGGGCACATCATAAAGCCCCACTCTCTGGCCACCCAATCCAAAAACGAACCACCCAATTGATTCAGAGATTCTTTTGGTGGCCCACCCTAGTGCAAGACGTACAACGCTACGTCAAGGGGTGCGCCACCTGTGCCTGTACTAAGGTTCCCTGGGGCAAACCCAGGGGCCTCCTACAACTTACCCCACCATCACAGAGACCATGGCAGTGCTTGGGTCTTCACTTTGTTGTAGAACTCCCTTCCTCCTGTGGTTATACATCTATGTTCATTGTTGTTGACCACTTTACAAACATGGCTCACTTTGTGGCCTGCAAGGGGCTACCCAGGGGTGGATTGGGAAATCAAAGTGGCCTGGGAGACTATAGTCTTAGTGGCCCTGTGCCAGCAGCAAAGCCGCTGGGGCACCGGAAATGGGTCAAGGCGGCGGGGCTTTGGGGGCGAGGCTTGGGGGCGGGCAGAGTGCACCAGATTTGGGGCCTATCAGAGCTGAGTCCCCAGACTCAGATCCTCAGCAGCCTGGAAGAGGTGAGTGGGAGGTTATGGGGGGCTGGCAGGGGGAAGACTGCCACTGGGGAGGTACTGGTCCTCATTTCAGTGCTCTGGCTCCCCAAATCACTCCATTTCAGTGCTCAGTGACCCCCAACCAAAAAATTACTCTGTCCCTTGCTATGCAACCTACAGTAAGGCTTCTTCATTCCTACACCAGCTGCACTAGTATTCCACAGGCCCTGTGTTTAGCTTAGCAAAGAGAAGACTAAGGGGAGAATTGATACCAGACTTCCAATATCTACATTATTG
>QEPC01005968.1:471735-482451 GCA_003113815.1 Sphenodon punctatus
CTACCTATCTGAAACTACCATAAAAAGCTAGATTGCTGTAAAGTTATTTAGCTTATAGATACATCAGTCAAGGGGGCTTGAGATCAAAAAGTCTTGTTTAAGTATGACCAAGATCAGGAAGCAATAATGCAGATAGCTCACCTATAGCAAAGTTTTACTAACAAAATACCTTATAGTTTTTCTTTCAAACTCAAGTAATTTGGGAGGGGGGGGAAATGTTATTGCAATGTTAAAGGTTAAGCTGGTCAGTGCCAGGAATATTATCTCTGGGGTCAAGAATGAGGCCACTTTTAGACGAGCGGGTCGCCATCATGCGACCCGCTCGTGCGATATTTCAAAATCCCGTGATGCGGGATTACATGAGATGCCCGTAGGGGATCATGCGCATGGAAGGTGGTCACGCATTATTTGCCGACCGCGAATTAAATACCTCGATTGTGAGGTATTTAATTCACAGTCAGCAGATAATGAGTGACCGCCTTCCATGCGAGTGATCCCCTACGGGCATCTCATGTAATCCCGTGTTGAGGGATTTTAAAATATCGCGCAAGTGGGTCGCACAACGGCAACCCACTCATCTAAAAGTGGCCTAAGAATGATTCCACATTGGCCATTTTTAGACAAGACATGCCCATCCACCACCACCCATCCCCCATGGACCCAGGCACCAGTCTGAAGGCGGTGTGGGTGGAGGCGTGCTCCCACGACCCACACTCCCCTCACCCATGCCCAACATGGAGCAGCCTAGGTTTTTCCCCGTTGTTCTGTGTGGAAGCATGACAGGATAGTGCATGGGTGTGGGCACTGATCGCACATACATCCCGACCTATTTGATATACCACCACCACCCCTGAAAGTCCGTGTGCGCTCCACTGAGTGCACACAGATCTGCCTCACAGCCAGGTCCATTTTTTAAAGTCCATTCTTAACGCAGTCTATAGCAGTAGCACCTCCAATAGAGATTTCCAAATGGGACGCACCATCTGTGAATGGGTTCATGATACCAATTGAAATTTGAAATGCTTTGCACATCTTTGTTGTTGTCTGGGGGTTATGGGATTGTATTTATGGGTATTTTTAAATGTGACGCTACCACGGGTGGCCACGCTAACTCCAGTGTGACCACCCATGGGGGTGTCACGTCTGCTCCTGCCCGCCAGATGTTTGCTGCGGCCAGGAGCAGACGTAACCCCAGACCGCGGCAGAGCTAACTCCAGGTTGTGTGCTGGATTCCCTGGCAGCACACATCCTGGAGTTAGTCCAGCCACAGAACAGGGAAGGCAATCCCGGACCGTGGTAGAGCAGCCCATCACATCTGATGGCCTGCTCTACCTAACTCCGGTCGGTGGCCAGGGCTGTTCCAGGCAGGCGTGGCGGTCTCATAGCCCCGTCAGGGAGGAGGCGGGACTGCGTGGACAGCGTGGGGGCGGGGCCGTGAGGATGGCTTTGATTCTGAGGAGGGCTCTCGCCACGGACAGGATCAAAGCCATCACATTTAAAAACACCCCATGTCCCACAGTGAGGTCACAGAGGAAAAATATTTGGGAACCACTGATCTAGAGGCTACAACTGAAATGAGGGGCCCAGTAATCAGGGAACTTATGATCAGGCACCTAGTAAGAGACAGTCCCTGACCTAACTAGTTTACATTTGAAGTAGATAATCAGACACAGAATGGGAGGGGAAACACAGGCACAGAAATGAATCAAGTCAAAGCACTGGCAGAGGTGGAAATTAAAATCTTCAAAATCCACAGTTCAGTGCTCTAATCCCTGAACCATGATCCCTCAATCTGGTCTCTGATGCAGCACATTAAAGCCTGTAAAAGTCCCATTCCAGAACTTCTTGGCAGCCTGGCATATCATTAAAGTTTGCCTATAATCAGAAAAAAGGTGTTTTTATTTCATCGTAGTAGCTGTTTTAAGGCATATATGTGGTGGAAACAAGGCATAGGATCGATGCTGGCTTACTGCCTTCAGGTACATACCACTGCCTTGCCTTGACTAGTTTTACCTCCATGCAAAAATGATAAATTTCTGTGTTTCAATGATGGTCAGAGGCTGAAAACTACAGGCACAATCCATTTTGCTAAATAAAAGTTTGCAGATACCAGTTTTTGAACATGAGTTTGGTAAGTTATCATTCTACCTGTGATCTTTATAGCTGAGTCTGTTTCCGTAGTGTGTTGAAAGGGTGTATTCAGCTCCCTGCACAGCAGCCTTTTCTTACCCTTCTCACATTAAACAGTTAATTATGGCTCAGGGTTATACGTAAGTAACTGTGGCCTGATGTCACTAAAAGAACACCTTCACCGTATCCATTGTTTACTCTGTGTGTTTGTTTTAGACTGATCTCAGCAGGGTAGGGACTGTGATGGCTTCTAAAGCCTCAAGTTAGTAAAGATACTTCAGCACATACCTTTCTGGAAAGTGCCTATCATACTGTGGGCATAAATGAAAATACATAATAAATAACTGCAGGATTACATAAATGGTTTCCAACTGGTGTGCCAAGCTGCCCCAGCAGGTTGTCAGGTGTCCCCTGAAAATGCAGGTAATTATAGCTGCTCAGTGAAGCAGGGATCTCCAAAGCCACACTACAGCGGTTATAATGGCTATTAAATAAAGTAATATTTAATATTTCACTTTCAGTTTGCATTTATACTCCACTCTATACCCATGGGGTTCAGAGATGCTTACAATAAAAGGACACAGTACAATCACACACAAAAAACATGAATACAGATTATAATAATTGTCATTACCCCATAATACAAATAATTACCCCTGCCCTCCACACTACCACACTCCCTCCTCACTGAGGGGGGTGGGTGGGATGATTGTGGCATCCCCACATACCCTCCCCCAAATCCATCTATTTTCATATCCTAAATGCCCTCCTTCTCCCTCCAGCCCATATCTCCCATAGTAAACATTTAAATACAAAATAAACCATGCAAACCCCTCCCCACCAGCTCTAACCATCCAGCCATGAACAGCCTCCAAATGTTCAAGCCACAGCCTTTGGTGCCAGCTTTTGTTAGCCTCCTGCCCCAAGAGAAGACCTTTATGGAAGCCAGAGAGACTACAGCTATAATGGATAATGTAATAGCCCAATTTATGATTACATGCAAGAAGGATTTTCAGTGTTCTTTTCAGTTTAAGAGTATGGCTACGTGGTGTATTTTGACAGGTAATCATGGGTGTACCATAAAATAATCACTGAAACACAGGTGTACCGAAGCTTAATGAACCATTGGTCTGACCCAGTGTGGCACTTCTTATGTTCTTAAATAAAGTAAATAAATATTTCAGATTGCTTTTAAGCTCTTTAGTAGTATTTGTGTTCACAGAGCACCTGTCACATTATATAGCCCATGAACTGTTTTGCCCATCACAGAAATGCAGCTACATCTGGAGCTGAACATGGTAGTTGTATAACAGCACACAACACCACAAAAGAACTTAGAATGAAAAACTGAAGAATATCATATTTTTATTCATTTGTGGCACAGACCTCGTATTTCCTGAAATAAGATCCCACTTGGAGAAATAAGATATGTGCCAACTTTTTCTTGATCCCAATACAGTTCATTTATTGTTCATATTGTCCTTTGAAATACCCCACACACACTTTGGGAAGACTGAAGTCTCTTGACTGGTTGCTTTGTTTGCCTTAATCCAAGACTAATTCCACATGTTTACTGGAAGACTGTCTTCAAACATCACCCCAACCCATATTGGCTGTGAAGGAAAAAGATGTCAGAAAGACTCTCTCAGCTGCACTCTGATGTCATCTCATCAGCAAATAGCCCAGCACTGTGAAGTCAGTGGTGAGGTCAACACTGCGTGCTTCAAAGTGAGAGAGAAAAGCTTTGCCCCCTTTCAGAGCAGGGGAATCAGAAAGCTAGATGCACTGCGTTCTTGCCCTAGAGACACACAGGAGAAAATAACAGAGAAAGAGATCCAAGAGATCTCTCCTCCTGTTGTGTGACTGACTGTCACAGGGGACAGGACAGGGTCAGGGCACAGGAAGGACTAGAGAAGGTTGAGGACAGGCCTGGTAACTGGAGAGGGGGTTAGGAGCAAGGGGTGGGGGGACCTCTCAGCCAGTCTCCAACTTGGGGACGGTAAGGCTAATCATCGAGGTCCTGGGAAAAGGGAAACCACGAGAGGAGCACAGGAGCCAGGGTATGATGGAGCCCAAGTACGTCTGCACTCTAACCGCCTACCCTCCTGCTTTAGCAGCCTCAGGTCCTTCATATGCCAGGAAGACCTGCACTGCTGCAGCAGAGGAATTGGACCTCTGGGTACCGCTGTGTTGATGGCCTGGATCAGTATAGCATATCACAAGTCAACCAGGCCATTGACAGGGAGGCCCTCAAGGTCAGTGGGCAAGTCCCCCCAGAGAATTCTAGAATCCTATTGGATCCATTAGTCTCTGGGGTGCAGACCATCCTAACTGGTTTGATGGGGGCAAAAGAGGGCAGGGATCTGGGTCTTCAGAAGGTAATGGTCCGATTATGACAATGGGTACCAAAATGACACCCCTAATAATTGGAACCCCTGTTTCCAGGCCAGTGCAGAAGGTCATTGTGGGATGTATTGAGAACTTGACTAAATCTGATGCTATTCTGCTAATCCCCTGCCTGCCTCTTAACTAGGGCTGAAACAATCAATTTGTTTCTCGCAAAATCGCACAAGAAACAAGAACCATTCCTCAGATTTCAGGACAATCTTGGTAATGGTTCAAGATCTCGAAGAGAATCTCATCCAAATTTACTGTGTACCATTTACTGTTGTGATTTACTGTGCACTAGGGGTGGGAATTTCGGATTTGCCGGTATCCGATACTGCCGGTATTTGGCAGTATCGGGGATACCGGATAGATCTGATAATTCCCCGTACCAGTGCCGGTTCCTGTACCGCATTTTTTTTACATTGCGGCCATTGATTTCAATGGCTGCAATGTAAAACAGCAAAACAAAAACAAAAAAAACACCCACTTTCCCTCCCCCTCCCAGGCTGCGTGGGTGGAAGGGGGGACACCCCCCCACCCACCCTGCCCAGCCTGTTGGTTTTTAAAAAAAAAATAATCTCTAACAGTCACTGACCAACCGGATCCGGGCTCCAGCCGGGGCTATGGAGGCCACTCAGGTCGGCAGCTGCGTTATTGCATCCACTAAGAATGTTGCTGTTTATTGCCCAGCTTTGTCACTGATGGAATTTGTATGGATTTTTTCCTATGAAATGTTTCTAGGTTTGGTTGCTGTTTCTAGACACAGCATGTTCACTCCTCTGGCAGCTGTCCAATCTGTACCAAAAGGTCAAGTATAGGGGGTGGGGTGAAGCTGGAGAGACTAGACATACCCCTTTACAGAGGATAGACAGACAGCAGTGCCCTGCCCAATCACTCACAGCAAGAGGCTGGGGAATTGTGCTGTGTTGTACATTGAGGCTGAGATGAGAATGACTGTTCCTGTATTGCTGGGAAATACCTTTCAGAAGCACTTGTATCAGTATTTCCTCACTATCTATTCAATCTGTACATCTGCTGTTGTCGAGATCAGTGCCTGTGACTGAACACAATTTTTCGTTAGTTTTCGGTATTTTCTGCCAGTTTGTGGTATTTTCTGTCTGTTAGTTTAAGGTATTTTCATCAGTTTCCAGCACTTTACAGCAGTTTCTGTCATCCGAATGCAGAAAACAAGGACTAGCCCTTGAAATACACCAACCAAACACAGTTTGCTAGGAGCCAAAACAAGGACAAATAAGGGAAATGATGGAAGTTACATAGTGAACTTGCACAAGCGAGCATAAGCAGCATGTAAGGACTCTTCCTTCTAATGCTTCTGCCTAGAAAGAATTACCAAACAGAAACTAGCAAAACCCTCTTCTTCTTCTTTAAGGTGAAAACCAGGAACCCTCTTCTTCTTCTTTAAGGTGAATATCGGAACATGACCTCAGTGTTTCTAGACTCAGTTCTCCCAGGAGAACTTTGCCAGATAGCTCCATGAGGAAGAAGTAAAAATCTCCTCCCACTTGGTCCCCAGGCTAATTGAATCTCCTCTACAAGATGAAGGAGCTCAGTGTGGCAAATACTGAGGGTAATTTGTTCAATTACTGAATGAACATATAATGTAACTCGGTGTTTAAAAAATTAATTCCATTTTGTAAAGAATTAGAAATTTACTTGGTAAATAATTTAGACTGTAGAGGCCATATATTATGACATAAGGACAGAGTTACAGTTTAGTTTTCAGTACTGATTTTGTGTTTCCCCTATTTCTGACTGGCACTGCTTCATTTTTCAACATTCACTTTTCATGAACTCTAATAATGTGAAAAGAATATAAAAGGAGATTTATACTATAGTAGCTCCTAGAGGTAGACCATCCCATGTGTTAGATTCAGTAGAGACATATAGAAAATTACAATCTATGTTCCAAAGAATTTACAATCTGAAAATGTTTTATGCATCAGTGATTGCAACACTGCCAATTCCAATAATCCAAAAGTCATGATTCAGACCCTCCCCAAAATCGTAAGATTTAAATGCTGCATTACATTGTTTTTCTGTCTTACTTCTCATTTTTGAGCCTTTTTTGGAACTCATCCCCAGTTCGTGCATGAGAATTACAGATACAAAGTTCAGCCTTGAATTCAGCCCACAGAAACATGGAATTCCCCCAGCTATTCAATGGGGAAACCATTTTCTGAATCCTATTCCTCAGAGTGTGGGAGGTGCTCTTCCCTCCCTCCCCCACTCTCGCTGCCCTGCCTCCTCCTCTATCATCCCTACATAATGCTGTCTCTTTCAACTCACATTCTCTTGAGATTGCCAAACTCAAGAGATCAAAATTGAGATTTGCCCTCAATTCATGAGAATTTAAAAGTAAAAGTCAAATTAATTTATTTTACTTCTGACTTTTTAACAACCCTGTATTCGATAGTTTCACACTGAAAATAAATTCTAGTTAGAGTCACACAAGTCACTGCCTTATATAAGCATCGTGGACTAGACTCTGCATATCTAAAAGGCTGCCTCTTCCCTAGATTCCATTGCAGTCTCTAAGACCAATCAGGGGCATCACCTTGCAAGTTCCATCATTGCATCAAGTCCATATGGCAAGGATGTGCAGAGAGGCATTCTAGATGGCTGCTCCACAACTTTGGAATTCCCTTCCCCTGGAGGTTTGCCAGAGCCCAAGCTCAAATATCGTCTGGAGGCAATATAAGACCTGTTTATTTGGCCATGCTTTTTGTAGGTGTGGATAGGATTTGGGGAGTGGTTTTAATGGGAATTGTATATGGTTTATATTTTACAGGTTATATTTTTGTATATTATATACATTTTTTGTTTGTTTGTTTATAATGGTGTGGCTTTACCGTAGACAATAAATAAGATTTATGTTGAAGGCCACGGAGAGAGCCAGTGCCCAATAAACCTGACTTGCCCTGTTCTCACTCTCACTGGTGCTACCAATGGGGGCTGCGTGCAAGCAAATGAAATACATGCAGGGGGCTGTCTGTTAATTAGGCTGGGCACACTAAACATGTGAGTGGGGGCTGAGTGGGGGCTCTATGAACTAAACCAGGACTGCAGTGGGGTATCGTCTTGTTTGTTTTTACCAAAGGCAGTGTAGTTTGCGTAGCTCATCTTTGATGCCTTTTGCCCTAGTACACAAGCTATGTGCAATATGGATTGTTCTGTTTTAGATAAGAAACTAAGTAAGAGATCTCAGTACATCTGAAGATTATGATGAGTCAAATAGTACTGGTATGGTTGGATGCTTTGTAACTGCCTTATATCATACATTCCTATAATGCCAGGAACCCTATAAAAGTCTTGGTAAAAGTTTATGCCTTTGTTCAGTTGGTCAGTGTCTTCTTGGATGCTGGAACCAATGTTCCTTCTTTGCAAAGAACTACTTTTCTATTTTGATCTAAGAACTATCTAGTCTCTCTTGAAATTCTGAAACTTTATTGTAATGTACTTTAAACATCTTATTAAGTAAAGCAAAAGTAACTCAAATTTTAGTCTCTTCTAGTGGAGTAGTCAGGTATAAGAGAATCAAATTAATACAGTCCTGATATTAGGTCCAAGATTTCCCCAGGACCAAAATTCAGTCTACAGCAGCTGTATGTACAGTTAGTTAAGAGGGTGTTTGTTGTTTCTTACAAAGTCTCCAGTGTTTTCCTTCAGTAAAATAGATGCTTAGCCAAAGCTATTACAAGTAGGAGCTGAAACCACATAATTTGCCTAGGAAAATCAACAACTTTCTTCTCTATGTACCCTATATTCACCTGATCAGCATGTTTCTTCTCACAGGCCCTTTTTACATGGACGGGGATGGGTGGGGGGATGGGTGTTTTGGCGCGGTGCGTGGAGGTAGGTGTGTGTTCCTTTATACGGACACACACACACACCTCCACACATCCCACTTGGTGTGCACATGAACACCGAACAGACACCCATCCCCCCCACCCACTGCCGGCTATTTACACAGACGCCCCACACCCGCACACCCGCCCAAACACCAAGTGGGGTGGGGGCGTCCGTGTAAAAACGGCCACAGTCTACTCCCATCACCCATCACATTTCCCCTCTCTCCCATCATCTCCCCTGCCTCCAGGGTTGCCAACTGGAAAACCTTTAATTTGTTGACTATCATTTTATTTCATTTTATTTTCATCAGCAGCAAAATAAAACAATAATTTTCACTGGTAGTAGCACACTTTCTAAGGACTTTCCCATCTTTACTTTTTACATTAGAAATTCAGGTCTCTTATATGTTAAAAGGCTCTATGGATAACTAGAGAATTTGTAGACATATGGCTCACACATAGAAAAGGAGTGAAACCTGAAGGCAGGGATGATTTTAGGGTATGATCCTCTGTCTGCTTAGTGCTATGATTACCCTTACTGCCATGAAAAGTTCTTTTGAATAACCAAAGAATTGTCCTGCACATCAGATTCTTTAACATGTTGAAGGGGATGGTGATTTTTTTTTCCTGAATGAGAAAAACATTATTTTTTATTTACACAAAGAATATGTTACTTAAAATATTGCTGTGGCTGCAGTCCTCCTGAACCCACTGACTCTAATGGGTGAGGACAGCACCCTGTTTAGGGGATGATTAGATTACTTCACTCTGACTTTACCATAAGTTGTGGTGGGAGGAAAAGGGGAGGGTGGAATTGTAGTCCGGAGGCTAAAAATCTGTTTCACTTCAGTGAATAGGGAATGGATAAGCAGGGTAAAAGATTGCATTACAGGTATGATAACAGAAGTAATTAACAGTGAAACATTTAATGTTAGTAATTGCTAAGTGCCAGACTGTGGCGTCCACACAAAGAAATAGCTGCCTTGGGCACGTCTCTTAAGCTTTTTTTAAATGAGATGCACCCACTCATGCCTACGCAGTGAACATGGGTGTGTCCCATTTGAAAGTTGTGGCAGGTGAGTGAGCATGTGTGTGCACTCCCATGTAACACACACCTCCATCCATCGCCCCTGCATGGAGCAACCAGCGAAAACGCAGGTTGCTGCATGCATGGGCATGCACGGGGATACGTGGGAAATGGGTGTGTTCACACATACACACACACGCATACTGTCCCTGCAGTGGTGCATCCATAGACCGCTCCCCGCCCTCCAGCCACAGCCCGTTTAAAAAGGACCTTAGTCCCTTGTCTTGGCTAAGGCCAATGCATGCAGTGAGTAACTCAGCAAAAGAGAAAAGATGTCTCTGAACAGTGCTACAATTCTCCTTCAGGGCAGAAAGATCCAGGTAATCCATCCAGTGCAGATGTGCTTTGGGTTATATAGGTCACTGACTATAAACAGGGACCCATATTCACCGTGTTTTCCCCATTGCTGACAATGGGGAAAACACAGTGAACACAGGTCCTGCATTATAAAGGTACTGGGTACTTCCCATCAGAGCAGGAGAAAACCAGGGGCATATTATTATTATTAGTAGTAGTAGTATTTGTTATTATTTGTTATTATTGTTGTTGTTGTTATTTTCCTATATCAAACATAACATACAAATACTAACAAACAAATACATCACAAACAAATAAGCCAAGCATGGCTATAAATCAACAGGAGAGTGCAACGTTCCAGTATCCTCATGACCCGTACAGTAATCCCATCTTAAATAATAATAATAATAATAATAATCCCTTTGTCCCGTCTCCCTTGCTGCCCCCCATGCCTGGAACTCCCTCCCTGCCCACATCTGCCTTGCCCCCTCCCTCCACACCTTCAAATCTCTCTTCAAAACCCATCTCTTTCTCGCCGCCTTTCCTGATAATAATAATAATAATTAATAATAATAATAATTATTATTATTATAAGCATTTGTATAGCTGTGTACCTGGCGCTTTACAGAACAATAAGATAGACACTGTCCCTGCCTACGGCTTACAATCTAATAGACATGGAGGGGGAAGACAAGAAGAGGGGACATAGGGAGAGACAAGGGATACATTACATTCAAGCGGATGCAAAGTCTCAGGTGCACGTGCTTGGCTTGGTTGTGGTTAGGCAGGAGTCTGCGCGGAGGGCAGACAGTAAATATTGAAAGGAAAGTTCTAACAGGCATCAGGAAAGGCGGCGAGAAAGAGATGGGTTTTGAAGAGAGATTTGAAGGTGTGGAGGGAGGGGGCGAGGCAGATGTGGGCAGGGAGGGAGTTCCAGGCATGGGG
>QEPC01005968.1:484555-506248 GCA_003113815.1 Sphenodon punctatus
GGCACAGGAGGCAAGGGGGGCAAGAGAGTCAAGGGTCATGGCGAGAGAGGCGTTGAGAGAAGAGATGGCAGTGTTAGGGGAAGAGGAGGAGAGGACAGGAGGGAGGAGGAGGAAGAGGGAGGAAGCAAAGTCTAAAGGGTTGATAGCCTGCAAATCACGGAAGGGGCGTGGAGCTGGGGAAGAAGATGGGGGTTGGTGGGAGAGGTTGAAGGAAGTGAGGTGATGGTCGGACATGGGACAAAGGTCAAAGGAGAGGTCAGCAACAGGACAGTTTCTGGAGAAGATGAGGTCGAGAGAGTGGCCACCGGTGTGGGTGGGTGAATCAGTCCACAGGCCTCCGCCACTCACTATTCATACCATATATATTACAGTATATAATCATATGGACAATTCAAATAAATAATTTGAATCATTTCCCCAAAGTTTCTTTTCTTCCATATATCTTAGACAGGGGAGCCATTTTAACCTAAAGTCATTCTCTGTTCCGATTATGTCTGCTAAGTTTGTTTCCATCGTGAATGTATACCCCATTCTACTTAGCCATTCAGAAATAGAAGGGCCCATTCTGGATTTCCAATTTCTTGCTGTAGTATACATAGCAGCAGTAAGAGTAGCTTGACATGCATTTTCATAATATTTCATCAGAGGGATATCTGGGAATAATCCCAATAGAGCAATCTCAGGATGGAATGGAATACTCAGTCCAGTGATTTGCCCCATAATACTCGATATCTCTCTCCAAAAAAGGAGAATCCAAGGGCATTGCCATCAGGAATAAAAATATATCAGGGGGCATATTCTGACTCTGGATCAAAAGCTGTACCCCAGGATGCTTCTAGGAGAGCGAAGTTGCATACCGTCTCCTTGCTTCAGTATCCTACAGAAGGCCCAATTTAATCCTGATGATGGACAATTGTGCCACAGGCACTAGCAACGATAACCGCTGGGTGAAAACAGACATGCTGCTTAACTCTACTTTAACATTTCTTATGCATGTTGCAGGGCTGTACTGGCGCCCTATGCAGCCCTGCATCATGTATAAGAAATGTTAAAGCTGAGTATATATTCTCCAGCCTCTTTACATTATACGTGCAATTCTACAATAGCTTGCTTCTATAACTTTGTTTGCTTGGTTGCTGCTACTGTTCAATTTCATCAACTTTAGTAATTTAGTATAATAGTTGATATAAAACAAAGCAGCCTAAGAAATGATTGCTTAAGCTTCTACAATAATGAGACAAAATGCTGGCATTAAGAGTCAGCAAAAACAGTGCCTCTTTTGTGAAGGATTCCTATTGGAATCTCAATCTCCTGTCTAATCTCTGTGTTCTGAATCCCTGGCAATTCATTTTGTCCTTCAACAAATTAATGATCAGCAAAAGGAACCAATTATGTGTTTGAATTTCAGTGTGACTTTCTACTAACCAAGATTGACTTACACACTATATTAAATTCCAGAAGCCAGCACCAACCTGGAGGGATTATAGTATTGGAATGTAGGGGTATTTTAGAACTGAGGCTCACCCCATGCACTGGGTCAGCAAGGGAGTGAGAGCATCCACTGTAGTGATGTACTTTAGTCTCAAAAATAACTCACTGCAGTCAGTGTATCTATATAGGTACTGTCCCCTCTGCACTGTTGCAACAGGAGGATATACTATATTAGAAATTCATTGTGATGGGAAGACTGGTATCAGATCAATCCGATTCGCCCAATTATTGAGGTGGGGGAGTCGATCCCCCATCGGATCCCCCGGTGAGTCCTTGGAGCGGCACTGGCGCTTTCAGCTGCCATCAGTTCTGCCTTCCCCAGACCCCCTGCCTGGAGCCTGCCTTCCACAAACCCCTGCCCATGTCCCACCCGCCCCAGCGCCTGTGACAGCAGCACTGCTGGGGCAGGCAGGTAGGGCAGGATTCCAGGGAGGCCCGGCTCTGGGCACTAGTAGGGGTCTGGAGGAGGCAGATCTGGGCATAGAGGGGCCAGACAGTGGTGGGGAGGGGGTTAGGGGGCCGAGAAGGGCTGGGGACAGGGCTAGTTTGTTACTTACCTTTTCTTCCTAGGCCTAGAGACCCATGTGGCACCCCGCTGGAAGAACCTCCTCTCCCAAAAGCAATGTGCATGTGAAAAATAGCCACCATGGCTGTTCTACCCACGCACGGCCATTCTGAGCATGCACAAACCAGATGCCACTTTCCAAAATGGCACCAATGCTGGCCGACACCATTTTGGAAAATGGCTGCACATATGTAGAACAGCCATGGTGGCCATTTTGTGCATGCACATTGCTTTTGTAGGGTTAATTTCTTCCACTGCGCAGATCGCCAGAGCGTAGGAAAAAAAGGTAAGTGCAAACTACCCCCCTCCCCACCCCTGCCCGGCCCCTCTCTACCCCTCCCTCCCCACCACTGCCCAGCCCCTTTACCCCCTGCTCTGCCTCCCCCAAGTCCATGCCCAGCAGAAGACTGGGGGAGGAGGAGCTGCGGGTAGACACATACTTTTAAACCATATTGGTTGGAATCTGATTCCAATTAATGTTATTTAAATCAGATTTGAAGTTGGTACTATATTGAACTGATACTGATTTTCAATACAATTTCCCATCCCTAGAAATTCACAATTTTGCCCCTACTGTGGGCAAAGTCAGGTGTATTTAAAAATGTGTTAGATGGATATTTTTAAAACATACCCTTATTCTTTCCTACAGTTGGTGTTAAGACATGCTACTCTTTGTGTAAGCAGCAAGCACACTTTCTAACGTGTTATATTTACCCATATTAAATTATGCAGATCCAGTCTTATTGGAACCTCATTTACCAACATGGTGACCAACATAGCTTGGGAACCCCTGTGTTTATGTGTAATACAGAAAAGCTGTTTCACTTGAGGAGACTAGGATTTTGTGATGCTTTTTGTGGTGTAGTTTCAATTTGGTTTATTTTAGGACTTTTGCATTTCACTTTCCCCCACCCCCCATTTCATTTCATTTATTATTTCTATACCACCCTCTTGCTGATCATGACTCAAGGCGGTTTACAAAACATTTTAAATATACAATACAATAAATGAAACAACATAATACATAGTCAAAATACAAATCAATAACAGTTCCATCAACACATATAAATACATTAGCCCCAGGACAGAAAAATACATCACCATAATTCCCATATCCACCCCACCCTATACCCCCCAGACCCCTCTCTCACCGGGGTACCATTCCACCCTCCCCAAACATCTTGTACCCCTCCTCTCACCAGCGGTGCCAAGACCCCATCCTTAACCCATCCCCCCTTCACCCCCTGCTCTCACCAGGGAGCGAAAGCTATCTCCCCATAACCCACCCACAAATTCCTGAGGCTACTGATTACCCAACCAAAACCACCCCCTAACAAACATCGCTGCCTCCCATCAAAATCTCCCCCACAATCCTCAATCCCCCTCTGAAGGGCCCCTCCAAAGGGCATGCCCCTTTGGTCATGTCCCTTCGGAGGGGGCTCCCTCCCACACTGCATCCCTGCGGTGCAGCCACAGCATCCACTGCTCTTCAAGCAGTTGGTCAGAGTGGGAGAGTCCCTGACCACTCAAGTTGGAAGTGAAGGGGGCAGGTAAACCTGTGACAAAGACAGTCTCAGCTAGGGGCAGCAGCAACAGCAGCAGCATGGGAGGAGGGCAGACAGAGAGATCTTCTTACCCCCCAACACCGGCATCCCCCCCCCCCGCCCCAACAGATGGTCCAAGCTAGAACCTGTTGTCCTTAGAAGTGTCACTTTGGTGGCTGAATTACATATTTCAGGGTTTAAAACTTTAATTTTCACACCACAGTTCAATATGATAAAGACTTTCTCATGTCAGCAGTATAAGAATAATTTGTGTGTGGGTTACGGCCTGAATCCATGGCCCTGGCTTTGATGAGCAGGGAGGTTTCCCCAGCACCACATTGTGGCCAGGTCTTGCTAAAGATATTCTTTCTATGCCTGTCCTCTTGTCTTGGCGACTCCTCCCCTTTAGACCCAGATTAGACCTTAGTAAGATAAAAGGCAGGATGGGAGCAATTGCAGGTGTGTTACATCTGCTTCTTTGGGTGACCTTGCCTGTCTCTCTCTTTTGTTTGTTGGCCCACTCTGTTTCCTAGCTTTCTTCTTGTCTCTTGTCTCTGACACTGTTTTCGTCACCATCCTATAGTAGTTCTGGTATCTTCTTCCTTGTGTTTGGATCCCTCTCTTGTGTATCTTCCCTTTAGTCTCTTGTTCTGTCCTCGAGTCTCTTGGAATCCTTCTTCTTGTAGTTTTCTACCTGCTTTGGGTTTCTTTTCTCTTGTATGCTCTTTGTTATCCCTGACTTCCCAGTTGTAGTAGTCTTGATTTCTATCTAGGTGTGTGCTGAAGGAGGTAGCTCCTGATGTGACTGTGTGCCTCCCTCCCTCCTTCTTGTCCCCTGTTCCCTTGCTTAGATTAATTCACCTGTTTCCCTTTAGTCTTATAGTGTGATTCAGTTACCTTGTACTGCTTGTTAAGAACCTTGATTCCCTTTACTTCCTTTTAGGAATACTTACAGTATAGCTTGTGCTTGTTTCCCGTTATAATCTTTTACCCCTTCATAGTATCTTGTTTCATGCTTTGTTCCTCATTCCTTAGTTCCTTATCTAGTCTCCCTCTGTTATATAGGCCTCTTTTACATGGACGTCCCCCACCCATGAACACCCATAAACTCCCATCGGATGGGTGTGAGAGTGCCTGTGTAAACATCCATGAGTGGGTGGGTGCACGTACACGACCCACCCACCAACACCCATGGAGCGGCCGGGAAGGAGCCGGCATGCTCCGTAGGTGGAGATGGGTGTTCAACATCCACTCATCTGTGTAAAAACCAAAACACCCACACCCACGGGGATGGGTCCACTGAGACCACAGAGAGAGGCCTAGAGAGGCCACGCAGGAACCCCCAAGCAGACACGTCCACCAGGAGACGCCCGGTCGGGAACCCATAAAGGCGAACCAAAAACATGACAAGGGTACACCAGCTCCCAAAATGTCAGGAAGGAAGGCAGCGAATGAAACCAAGTGAGCCAGCACTGCAACATGCACGGGACGGGCCAGGGTAAGCAGAGGGACCCTGGAATGCCCAGGGGAGGGTGGCCGGCCCCCGGGCCGGAGGGGAAGTGGGAAGGACCGCTAAAAACAGCACACCCATCCCGCAAGAGGGCCAAGGGCAGATTGCGGAGCTGACTGCATCCCCCCACTCCACCACGGCAATGATGCACAGGGAAGGGAGTGAAACCAACAGCGAGGTAAGAGTGAAGGTACCCCAACAACCCAGGGAGGGGGGGTCTGCACACCAATACCAGAAACCATCCCGAGAGCACACAGCGAGCAGCTAACCTTTCCCACCCCCGCCCCCCAGGAGAGCACCCAGACACAGGAGCAACGCACCACCATGGAGACAGCCGAGGAGGGCCTCCATGACAGTCAGGTAACCCCGCCATACCCCCCAGGGGGAGTGGGGAAGGATCCCCCAAAGGGAGCATAGGAGGGCTATGGTACAGATGCTAACTCCCATGCAATACCCCCAACAGGAGATGACCAGCTCCGCTGTCACCACAGCTACGGGGCGGGCCACAAGCCACCAAGCTGGAAGGCCCGCCACATGCAGCACCCAAAGGGGGCAGCCCTGGTCAAGGCAGGAGAATTTCATATACGTGTGGGGGTCAAAAAGTCCAGCATGACCTGGTGTGCAGCTAAAAGACCATACAGGTCTATGAAGCCATCGCCCAGGAGATGCAGCGGCAGGGGTACAATAGGGATGTCACCCAGTGCATGCATCAGACAAAGAACTTTGAGATCCAAATATAAGTATATCAAGGGCAACAATCTCGAGTCCGGCCATGCCATGCATACAATGGAGTTCCATGATGAGCTGGACCAGTTCCTCTGCATGGACGGGGATATAGTTGCCTCCTGCTTACATGGCACCTCCTTCACCAGGAACAGACAGAGGGCGCTGACAACACCCCCCCTGCCTGACCCGCCGGAGCAGGTAGAGACCACTGCCCCTGGAGAGGTCACCCACAACACCAACCTGTGGGACTGCCCTTCCGGGCCGCACCCCTCCTGGTTCCTCCACAGCTGTCTCAAAGACCCATCCTCCAGGAACCATGGCCTCCCACAGGATGTTCCTGAACATCCCGGAACCCCCAGGTGACAAACCGCCCATGCTGGCCGCCCCACCAGCTCCGCTAAGCCGGACCACATATTTGTCTGCTATGGGGGGAGGAGGAGGGACCTCATCGCTACCAGCAGAGGGATTGGCAGAGGGGATGCAACATGGGGCTCCATGGCAACACCAGAGGGCCACGGAAAGGGCTGTAGTGCAGGGGTAACCGTGCATGTACTATTGTAACCCTTACCATATGTTCCAACATCGCAGGGTCCAATACCTCAGCCTGGAGTAGAGCGGCCAGTGGATGATGGAGAGCCCGGGCCGTCAAGCCGCTGCTCTCAGAGGACGGCGGCAGCAAGGGTCCACAGGGGAGCGAGCCCTGGTGGTGCACCAAAGCAGGTATGGGGAAGGCCCCGAAAAAAGTAACACCCCCCCCTTGTACAGTCACTCCATTAAACTGTTATTGTACCATACCTCTGTGTTGATTGTTTTGTCAAGGGGGCTCCATGCATGGGGATGGGTCATGAAACCTGCATACGGGGGCATGTCATGTGCAATACAAGTGTGGGAACAATACAGTTCACCCTGGTAGGAGGTGTGGGGGGAAACAACAGACCACCCATGCCCAGGTACAGGCCTGCACATGGATAGCACTATAGCACTGCCCATGCTAACCACCATCTGGAGACGGCCCGAAGTCTGGAGCGTGACAAACACCATGACTGCAAGCCAGTAGGTGACCCTGTGGTACGGGACACGGGTTGCACAGGACTGGAGAACCCCTAGTACTCAAACAAAAATACACATGGGGATAGTAGAACAAACATAGCCGTATATATTGGAACTGTTTACTCAGTTCATTGAAGGGGGGGCAGTCAACAGGAAGGGTTAGTTGCCAGCCATCTGGGCAACTATGCACCTACACAGAGCATCCCAGTTCTTCTCTGATATGTGTCGGAATGCCCCACCCTGGACATGTTGGTACAGGGGCATGGGACCCACTCACTACAGCGGTGGGGGGGAGGTATTTATTTATTTTATTTATTTATTTAAAACTTATATCCCACCCCTCCTGCCCAAAGGCAGCTTGGGGCGGTGAACAACACCCCAAAAAATTGAACAATAAAAAAACAAATTTTAAAACAAATCATAAAACTCACCCTCCCTCCCAAACCCTACCCCACCCCCCACCCCTACCCCCCACCAAAAGCCTGGCGGAACAGCCAGGTCTTACACAAATGTCGAAACAAGAGGCGGGTGGGGGCCAACCAAGCCTCCTCTGGGAGCAAATCCACAGCACAGGGGCACCCACCGAAAAAAATCTCACATCAGTGGTCACCCGTCTCACCCGGGGAACCTCCAAAAAGGCCCCCACAGATGATATCAGGGGTCGCACGGGCACATGGGGAGTGAGGAAATCCCACATATAGGCAGGGCCCAGGCCATAAAGGGTTTTGAAGGTCAAAACCAGCACCTTGAACCTAGCCCAGTGCTTTATAGCAGCCAGTGCAGAGCCCGGAGCACTGGTGTCATGTGCTCCATGTGGCCCGCCCCAGTAAGGAAACGGGTCGTGGCATTCTGCACCAGCTGCAGCCTCTGGACCAGCTTCTCGGGCAGCCCCACATAGAGCGTGTTGCAGTAATCCAGCCTCGAGATGATGAAGGCATGGATGACAGTGACAAGGTCAGGGTCTGAGAGATACAGCCGAAGCTGCCGGACAAGATGTAACTGCCGAAACGCACTCCCCACCACGGCCACAACCTGAGATTCCAGGCTGAGCCATGAATCGAGGAGCACACCCAAACTCTGTACCTGCGAGACCATGGGAGGGCGAACCCCACCCCCCACAAGAGAAGATTCAACCCTCCCAGGCCCCCCAAGCCCTCACCCACCAACATCACCTCCGTCTTGTCAGGATTCAGCTGCAGATGGCTCAACCTCATCCAAGCCTCCACAGCCGACAAGCACTGGGAAAATAAAGAGACTGCATGGCCTGGGTCGATGGAAAAAGAGAGGTAGAGCTGAGTGTCATCAGCATACTGATGACACTGCATGCCCTGAAACCCTATCACGATCTCCCCTAACAGCTGCATATAGGTGTTAAACAAGAGGGGGTAAAGACCCTGTGGGACTCCACACGTGAGGTCCCAGGGGGAAGTCGTACACTCCCCCAAGACCACTCAGTGAGTTCTCCCGGCCAGGAATGAACGAAGCCAGTCCAAGACCATCCCGCCAATCCTGGCATGGTCCTGCAGGTGTGTCACTAACACCTCATGATCGACTGTGTCGAACGCAGCTGAAAGGTCCAGCAGGACCAGTAAGGTCTAACGACCCTGGTCCAATGCCAGATGGAGATTGTCAACCAAGGCCACCAATGCAGTCTCCGTACCATAGTCAGGCTGAAACCCGGACTGAGAGGGGTCAAGGAAACTGGTGTGATCCAGGTGTTCTTGGAGCTGCCGTGCCACAGCCCATTCAATAACCTTCCTTAAAAAGGGAAGGTTAGAGACCAGCCGATAGCTGGTAGGAGCATCAGCGTCAAGAGATGGTTTCCTGAGCAGGGGCCTAGCCACATCCTCTTTCAGGCATTCAGGCACCCTGCCCTCCCTAAGGGAGGCACTAACCACCCCAGCCAGCAATGGCCGTAGCGTTTCCTGACTGGCTTTCACCAGCCAGGACAGGCAAGGATCTTGTTCACAAGTGGTGACACGAACAGATCCCAACAAGGACGCCACATTGGCAGGTGATACCATCTGAAACCAATCCCACATCCACTCCCCATTGTCACGGGCAGCTCCTCCAGTCTCGCAAATATTGTGCAGGATGCAGGCCGCCAGGACAAGGATTGGGATATGTTCGAGATTAAACTGGCTCATGTTCATAAGTAGGCACCAAAGCATTTTGAGCTGGCCAAACGTCCACTCCACCATGCTGCAAGTGGATGATAGGCGTTCGTTAAAGAGCCTTCCCCGTGTGCAGGCCACGGGATAGGCCCTCATGAGCCACAGGCTCAGCAGGTAGGAGGGATCCCCAATCACCACCGGAGCCATAGAGACCCCTTCAGTCACCCTGTACAGATTGGGGGCAATCTCCCTATCGAACATGTGTGCATAGAAGGGGGACGCCCGCAGAATGCGCGCATCATGGCTCCTCCCTGACTGGCCAGTGTACACATCCGTAAACAGGCACCTGTGGTCCACAACGGCCTGGAGATTTATGAAGAAAGCCTGCTTCCGGTTCGGATAGTCCGTCTTGGCATGGGGGAGTGGATTATAGGGATGTGGGTGCTGTCTATCGCCCCTATGCAATGGGAGAAGGCTGTGTCCTCAAAGCGGCAGATCACGACCTCTGGATCCCGGAGCTGGATGACCTGCTCGAGCAGTAGCTCCACTATCAGGTCACACATGTCATGGAGCACCCTGTGAACAGTCGTGGTCACCACTCCAAACTGCTCCCCAACATTCCGACAGGAATTGGGGGTAGTCAGCCTCCACACCACCATGGCCAATCGCATCCCTGGCAGCAGCAGATACCACATGTTGGTCGCTCGCCTCCAGAGATGTGGGTTCAGGAGCTCTCCAAGCCGGGTCAACAGGGAGCGGTTCATGCAGAAGTGGTCCGTCCATTCCTCATTCTTCCAGGTAGCCAGTATGTTCTGCCACCATTCATTGGTGTGTGACCGCATCCAATTAATCCTCCATGTTGGGACAGTGACACGATGGCTGTATAGGTTGAGAGGCCACCGGGAAAGGACAAGACACATGTCCTGGGACACTACTGTTCCGAACAGGGAATGTCGGTGGGCAGCAATCCTCTTTGCACACTGCAACGATGCTGCTCAGCTCATGTTGGCTGCTCTCCTGCGCCATTCTCGATGGTTGTAGAAGTGGGGCCCTGGCAGCAGTAGCTCGGCCCATTGTTGGAACACCTGGGCCAGGATCATGAAGCAGGAGGCCAGGACCATTAACAGGACATCCCTTTCCTCAGGGGGCTCATCAACGGGCAGCATGGTACCACCAACGACACACACACACAGTGGGAACCCACCACCTGAAACAGTGATGTATCACTATGCAGCTACCCTACTAGACGGTACATGAGAAGGTGGCTTGGTCCACATGCTGTGCAGCTGTGAAAGTGCCCCCCTTAAGCACTCGGCCTGTCACCAGCCTGTACACCAAGCTGCTGCCCGGTTGCGGCCTGTGCCTCCAACCCCCACAGCCTGTGTGCCCTGCACACCCACACCGTGCCTCCCAAACTCCCTGTCAGTCAACGGTTGTCCCAGGGTAATGGGGACAGCTGAAACAGGTGACCCATGCTGCCCACCCACCTTCCCCATGCTCTGCACATACACCCGCTACTGGACACCACCAATGTTCTATCTCTGCTCTCCATCATGCTCACCTCTCATACACCACACCCAAATAACCTCTTTCTCTAAACCCCATGCCCAGGCACTGGAACTGGCCCATATATGTACTCTAGCAGACCGTGCTATGTGCCCATTGCTTGGTGCAGTACTGTGGGTGTGTTCCGTGTACCTGATTGGGATCCCCCCTCACTGGCCTGCCTGCTCATCCCCCCCGTCACCCAGCACAGAACACCTGAATGCCTGGGGGCTAGGGCCACAGCGAGGCTGCAATGTGACCCAGGAGGCCTACCTCCCCACCCCTTGTGCCCGTGCCATGCCCCTGTGCGATCACTGGGTAGGATACATCCACACCAACCCTCCATCTGTCACAGCAAGTGAAGGCCATGGCATTGTGCAGCTCTGTTCTATCAAGATATGCTGCATGAAGTGCCTCATTAGTTCCCTGCTAGAGGCAGCTATGGCCTTGGTGATCTGTCATCGCTAGCACTCCTGCCTGGTGCGTGAGTCAGGGATTCACAGGGCCTAGCAGCCTGGCCACTATCAGCTGTGTACAGCCTCATCCCAGCTAACACTGCGTAGCTCCTCATGCATCACTCTTTCACAGCCGCTCTCTGTAGGACCCCAGTACAAACCTGCGAGCAGTCCTTGCAACTGTCATGGCAGGGTGTGGAACAGGCCCTGAGGCTGGTGGTGGTGCAAGGGAGGAGTGGTCGCACTGTGCCACCATGCTGTTGGCAATGCTGTGGCAGAGCCGCGATGGCCAGTTGCTGCTGAGCGACCCCTTGTCGGTGGCGGATGGATTCAACCTCCTGTCACAGTACATGCGGGTGATGGGCCATCCATTCGGGGGTCCGGCTCACCAGAGGCGTGCCGGGGAGTTTGACTTCACCCTCCAGCAACATCCTCTGTGGGGGCACTCAGCTGCTGTTGTTGTGTCATGGACCGCATAGGAGATCATGACTGTTCTTCTGGTGGCTGCATGTTCAGAGTATGGACTGGCCCTTCAGGCTGTATGGAGGTCCCCATGTTACTACCAACTACAGCAGCATCCTACTGCGTGCCCGTGACATTTCCCATCTGCAATCAGACTGCCAGGCCCTTCTTGGGGAGCTGGGCCTGCTAACCAATGATGTTGGTGGACCACTACTGACTGGAAACCCTACTGCATTTGAACTGGGCGCCCTGCGATCAGTGATGAACATACCAGATGTCAGGGCTGCAGCTGCCATGGGGAATCACCTCCTGGTGGATGCGCATATGCAGTCCCGGGGATTCTGCAGGGGCCTATTCACCTAGGAGGCTCTTGTCCTGGTGCAGATCTTTCAGGGGCACCCACCGGCCTCTCCCTGAGCTGGGCGTCCCAAACGGCGGCTCCATCACAATGTCTTAGCCATGGCTGTGCTGTGGCCTGCCCCCCCATTTGCACCGCTACTCCGGCCCATAGTACTGTGAGACCCTGTGGTCGGATGCCCCGTCTACCGGACCCCATTGCTGCTTCTGTACACTCCTGCCCCCACCCCTGTAGCAGTAATGAGCACCTCCATCCTTCTTGGAGTGGGTGCAACAGTGGCCCAGAGTGATGGTTGGGTGGAACACCCACAGGCCCGTGCGCACCCGTTCACCGGCCTCTGTTTGCCCATACCTCTCCCCTTTCACCCCATCTGAAATAAAGACCTTGCCTGTGACTGTACCCCCTATAGTGCTTTTGTGTCAGTTTGCTGCTTCGATTGCCCCTCCCATGGCTGCAGCCTTTTCCATGTGTGTTTGTTAGTGTGATCAGAGTCCGGGGGGTTCATATTCAGAATCACTGGGGCTGTCAGGTAGCAACCTGTGATGCATTCCCCTTGGGGTTCCCTAATGCATCGAGGTTTGCCCTGTGGGGTGGTGAGGGCCCAACGCGTTCTGTTGAGAGCCCTGTCCCTGATCTGCTGGTGACTAACTGGTGTTGTGTGACCCTGTGCAGGCACCCGTCCTCTGGGCAGCCCCCTGATATTCCCAGTGGAGGTGTTGTCAACCACCTCGGTGGCTTGGCTGGCCTGTCATGGTTTGCATTTGCTACGTGTGTGCTGGTGCTGTCCCACAGCAGTGTTGTCCGTTATGCACCATTACGTGGGGGGGTGCTGGGTGCTGGCCCCTGGCCCTCCCAGTGGCTACTGTTGCCCTGGAAACCTTGGAATGCACGAAATGGGGTGTCATGTGGGGGATACCCATTGGTTGGACTCCCTGCCAGGGCTGCCCTACCTTCCACTGCTCCTGTCACCCCCTGTTGGTTCCCACCATCTGCACTCTTGGCGATGGATGGGCAGCAGGAGAGATGGGCTGCTGACTGTGAGTGTGGGCTGTTTATGGGCCATCTGTTGCCCACCCATTGTCCCCATTGATCAGAGCGGTTGAGGTGCTGGCATGGGTGTACCAGGGTCAATGTGTGGGTTGTGCATGATGTGTGCTTACTGACCCTTGCTGACCCGCATTGTTTCCATGCACCCTATCCCCTTCTCCCACTTCCTTCTCCCTTCTAGCTACTCTGGTTGTCTTCCTGGCCATTCTCCACCTGGCACGGATGGCCAGCCAGCTCCAGCGTGTGGCCTCAGAGCTCCGTGCATGAGCACAGCTCTATGAGGAGATCAGTGAGTGTGTTGCATGTGTGCAGGACCCTCTCCCCGAGTGTCTGTTCGGGGTTCCATGTTGGTGGGGCCCTTGTCCTGTCCTGATGGCACTCTCCCTCTCTCCCTTAGTGCAGGTGATGATTTCAGGGTGGACAAGGGAGCAGGAGGAGGTTGTGCAGTTGCTGCTGCACCTCCTGCAGAGGGTGCACTGGCTTTACCCTGCCCAGGTGGATCGTTGGAGCCAGGTACGATGCCAGCGTCACTATTGAGGGTGGGGAACTGCCCTACCGACCCACTCTCTGTGCTGCCTCCCCACCTCCCTTGTAACTTTTCCGTGTCCCACTCTATTCCCCCTAGTTATTAAAGTTGCTTATCTCCCTTCTCCAATTGTGTGTCCTGGTTTTCCTTTTGGCTTGGTCTCTTGTGCGGGTGCCTCTTGGTGGTTGTGGCACGGTTGCCTGGCAGGGACTAGTTATCTCATCCCCCCCCTCCTGGTGTTTGTGCTGCAGCTCTATCGTATCCTTTGGGGGTGACCCTGGTTTCCCTGACCTGGGGTTTTTGTGACCACTTGGCTGCCTGTCTTGGCTTCCTTCTGTCCCCCTCCGGCCCCATCTCAATGTCCCCCTTTCCTTCTAGTACCTTGGGTCGGGGGTCCGTCCCCTTGACTGTTGTCCTTGTGCCTTGTCCCCTCCCTGCCTTTGTGATAGTCCCCCCTTCACCCACACGCATCCCCCCGCTGTTCCCTGCCAGTCCACCTGTGCTGTGGGCTTCCATCCCTGCTTCTGTGACCGCCTGTGTTCCGTTCCCAGCTCGTTTTCTGGGGGCCTTGGGATTGTGTGTGTAGGGCCTCTGCCGGGGGATTGGGTGTTTGTGTTGGGGTCCCCTGCTGCTTTGGGCCTCTGCCTTCCTCCCCTGTGCCCCATCTCACCCCCTGCTGGGGTCCTCCTGCCTCCTTGGCCATGCAGCCTTTTCGTGTGTGGTTGTGTTCACAGTTGTGTGTGGGCGGGTTCTGGTTTGTGGGGGGTCCGTGGTGCCCGACTGTCTGGCATCTGTCATGGGGCTGGCCGGGGACTGCTACTGTGTGTCCCCTGTTATCCCTGCTCCCTCCTACCCTACCCGCACAGGGTCTGGCGGTTCAGGGGCGGGGTTGCATGACGCGGCTTCATTTGCCCTCAGTCGGCCATGTTGTCCCGTGGCTGTGCTGCGCGGGGCTTCCCCACCGTTCGGTGTCTCGGCTGTCCGTATAAATGTCATGGGTGTTTGCTCAGTGTTTCCCGGGTGGGTGTTTGGCTGATGGGTGTGTGCCAGCCCCTCCCCTTCCGTCTCACAACCCCCCGCAGCACTGTCCATGTGAATGTCTCCCAGCTCGGCACTGCCGGGTGTTCACTGGGGGTGCTCACCCACCCATCTCCACCCATCTCCACCCACTGGGCCAGCAGCGGCATCTGTGTAAAAAGGACTTAGTATCCAGATCTTGTCCCCCATTGTTCATCTAGTACCTGGTCTTCTCTGGTTGCTGAAGTGAAATTTATTGACTATTTCAGATTGAAATTTGAGTGGTTTATTAATCATTAAATAATAAGATTACCCAGCCTTAACGGATTATGGGAATAGACTAGGAAAGATGCCTAGTTGATGATTTTGACTAGGTTTGTTTATTTTATATAATTATTTATATTTGGTATCTATACTTATTGTAATGTATGTTTATCTAGCTTTGGATTTTACCCTTGATGGTGAATGTCCATTGAATATGGATAATGTATGTAATTTTTTGGTTTTTGTATTCTTTTTAGACTGCTTTTCGTGGCTATGGTGAAAGCTAATGCCAGTGAATAAATAAAACTGAACTGAACTGAACCTAGTCTTCTCTTTATATAGTTTTCAGCTTCTTAAGGCTTCTGATATTGTATGTGGGGTCCTTTTCGTAGTTCCTTAACTCCTTTGCTTCTTATTGTTCCTGTGTCATATCTCTGAAACTCCTTCTAGTTCTTCACCCTCCTTAGTACCCTGTTCCCTCTTCTTCCTTACCTCTAACTACTCCAGATTATACTTCATAGCTATGTGTCCCTTAGCTCTTGTTCCTAGTTTCCCTTCCAGACTTGTGGCTTTTAACTTCTGTTGTAACAAGCTCCTTGTTTTTTGGTTCCTTCCTAGGTCAGATTCCTTGGCTCCCTATTAGACTCTGTGACACTCTGTTCCACTTAGTTTCCTGACTCCAACTCTCTACCTGTTTCTACCTTTGCTTTGATTTCTCATTCTCTCCCTTTTCTCTGACTTGTTCAGGTGTTTGGAAACTCTGCCTGAGTTCTAAGCCTGATGATAAGCTATTGGCTGTCCCTTAAAGGAACGTGCCAGCTGTAACACCATGAGGACTAGTTTTAACCCAGGGTGTATTTAGACATATGACAATGGGTGTCTGAATGTGAGTTTTCACCTTGTTATGTACACCGGTTTGGCCCTGTGTTCACCATGTGTCGCTGCTTAGACATACAGTCCATCTTGGGGCAAATTGGTGTTTTGCTCACCTCCCAATCTCAGCACACAAGTACTGCCACTTCATTCCCTGTGTTGTACCTGCTAACATGCCACATGATATCATTAGACAAAACACTGGCCACATGTTCAGCCGGAACACTCAAATTGTCCTTGTGATGCAATGGTGTTCACATCACGTGTTCAACGGGCAGCCAAATTGGTGTTGGGATTATTAATGTGCTTACACACAATGGCCTAACATGTGCTTAGGGGTTTTGACACCCAATCTTTTTTTATGCCTAAAAATGCCCCCAGTGTTGGTTTACCCTAAGTGTGTCTCAACCTGAGTCTGAGTTCTCTCTGTCTCTCCTGGTATCTCTAGGCATGCTGTCTAGCATCCCCTGCTGGTCATTGTCTGCCTTGCATCCCCCCAATCCCTGACAGTGTGGTCCTGGGCGATGGCTTCATAGACCTGTCTGGTCTTGTAGCTGCACACCAGGTCGTGCTGGACTTTTTGGCCCCCCACAAGCATATGAAATTCTTCTGCCTCAACCGGGGCTCCCCCCTTTGGGTGCTGCATGTGGTGGGCCTTCCAGCTTGGCGACTTACGGCCCGCCCAGTAACTGTGGTGATAAAATGGGTGTTACATTTTATTATACATGTTGCAGGGCATCCATAGAGTACACCTGCAGTCCTGCATCATGTATAACAAAATGTAACACCCATTTTATTGGTGTTAGAGTGTCTGTCTTAAAAGGGCTGTAGACAACCCTGACATCCTCACCTGCACTAACAAATCTTCCAATAAACCAGGAAGGACCCAATCAGTGTCCAAGATAGATTCAAAGTAATGGGGGTTGGAGGGGAGGGATTCTTTTAAACAAGCATTATATCATGCTTTCTTTAAGCACCGTAAAGAGGAAGGGGGGAAAAATACAAACGCAGGATTTGTTTTGCTTTGCAGGTCACCTTTAACATCACCTGATGGTAACTTAGTAAACAACACTATGGTCCTTTTCTTTTCACATGAGACATCCCCAGCCATCGCCATGCAGTTAAACTATGTGGAGATGGGCGGAGGCACCGTGTGAAAGCTGCGGGGAATGGGTGGGGGTGCATGCATGCTCCCACGCTACCCCCATTTAGCTCTCCCTGTCAATGAGTCAATACAGACAGTGAGGAACCTAATGTGTCTTGCGAGACCCAGCTTGGCTGCAAGAGCCCATTCACCTACAGGGACTGCAGGAAGTGTCCCCTGCTTCCAGTGATGGGAACATTTTCCCTGCACAGGATGATGGGGCAGGGACCTTCTAAACACAGCCAGTCCGATTCATTTGTAGAGAAGCCATTTTACTTTGTCATCCTTGTTAAGAGGCTCTCAAAAGCACAGCCCAAAGCTTCCAACATTTTGAGCAGTCAGAGGGGAACAAACCAAACCTCCTTGGCCAATGAGCTCTGCCCCAGCAAATAAGCTCCATCAGCCCTCATGCACTTAACACAGCACACACACTTCCCAGCATTCCAGGTTCATGAAGAGGGCCAGTAGCTCTCCTGTTTGTCATTCTGCTTAGCTTCTTGTCATTCCATCACCTTCCAATTGTCCTCTCATGTACTTTTCCTGGGAGGCAGCCAGGGAAGGAATGCCTGAGCCTTGAATACCAGTTGTTTTGTCTCTCTCTCCTAAAATAGGAACAGTAGGATTTAGCACCCAAAGAGCAACTTCACTAAATAGGGATTGTTGGGTGGTATACACAGCCTCCTGTTCACATGTACACTAAGCAAGACATTTTGAGGGGTGCTGCTGCTTGATAGCTGTAAATAACAATTAGTGTGCCCATTCTACCATATAGGGTGGCCATTGGTCCTGTTTTATACAGGATAGTCCTGGTTTTTGAAGGGTTTGTCTGTTGTCCTTTACTTACATTGAAACTGAAACTTTTATTACGGCACTAGCTTCCACTATGGCCAAATTACTTACATGTTTTTGCCCTGTATTTTCCACATGCTGCCAGCACTGTCACCTTCACACACACACGCGCGGAAGTCATGATCTCAGTATTCTGGGTGGGAACAGTAGCAGCATCAACATGTGGACTTGGAGGTGAGCTAGTGATCCCAGCCAGCACTGGGGGAGGGAAGGGGAAGGGTGGAAAGTGCTAGGGTTACCATAGCATCTGGATTTTCCAAGCCATAACCACTTTTTTGATCTGGGTGGATTTCTAAAATATGCACCCATGGTCGGGATTTTGCCAGTATTATTACATCCCGTTCCCCACTTCTCTCCCAGTGCTTGTTGCTCAGCTCCTGCTTGGAGAAGAAGCCCTGAGCCAGTTGTACTCTTCCTCCCCCCCCATGTCCTGTATTCTGGGGAGGCGTCAGTGGCTACCCTACTAGCATAGCAGGTTGCAGAGAAGACAATAAACAAGAACAAACAAGTTGTAGGCTTCCTTGCAGATTCTGTTTTAAAAAGAGGCCTGGCCCAAGTATTTGCAATCTGAGTACTGGACTATTGTTCTCACTGCAGAAAGAAGCCAGTCCAGAATCTTTGCTATAGAACTAGGAGAGAATTAGAGTGTATGACGCTAAATGAAGATCTAGACATTATAGGCATCACAGAGACATGGTGGAATGAGGATAACCAATGGGATACTGTAATACCAGGGTACAAAAAATATTGGAATGACAGAGTAGATAGAGTTGGTGGTGGGGTGGCTCTATATGTAAAAAACAACATTGAGTCAAGTACAATTAAAATTTTAAAGGATGCAAACTGTTCCCTAGAATCTTTATGGATAGAAATTCCAGGTATAAAGGGGAAGAGTATCGCAGTAGGGCTATACTATTGTCCCACTGACCAGGATGGAGAGACTGATAAAGCAATGCTAAAAGAGATTCGACAGGCTACTAAAGTCGGCAACATAATAATAATGGGTGACTTCAATTACCTTAATATTGATTGGGGGAATGTTTCCTCAGGGTGGGACTTGGAGGTAAATCTTCTGGATGCCCAAAATGATTGCTTCCTAGAACAGCTGGTTCTGGAACCAACGAGAGGAGGAGCTATTCTAGATCTAGTCCTGAGTGGCATGCAGGATCTGGTGCAAGGAGTAACCCTCTCAGCTAGTACTAGAACTAGGGGGCACACCATGAAACTCATGGGTGGCAAGTTTAAAACAAATAAAAGAAAATATTTTTTCACTCTGTATAATTGGGTTGTGGAATCTACTACCAGAGGCTGTGGTAAGGGTCAGTACTATAGCTGAATTTAAAAGAGGTTTGGACAAGTTTCTGGAAGACAGGTCCATTAGCAGCTATTAGCCAGACAGGATCAGGGAACATGACAGGAGCTGGGGGAAAACAACAGGGAATGGATCCCCCATTGTGACCTGTTTGGTGCTTCTCCCAAGCCACCATGATATGGTGATTGGCCACCGTTGGAGACCGGATGCTGGGCTAGATGGACCATTGGTCTGACCCAGTATGGCACTTCTTATGTTCTTACTTCCTCAGCAGAGAAGCACCTGATGTTTCTACTGCTGCCACCAAAATACTTTACTCACAAACTGCCTTCTGAATGTTTGGGCTTGCTCTCTTATACATATAAGCCCAATGAGCATCATGTGAGACTCATTCAGGTCACATGACCATACTCAGCTCCTTGCAAGCCCCAGTCTGTTGTTAATCCTTTATTGGTTGAAACTGCCTCATTCTCAACGTTCCTCATTTTCTCTTTGTGATCAAAAAACAGAGAAAAACAGAGATTTTGCCTTTTTCCAGAGAATTTCATGGGAAACAGTAGGGGTGGGACTTGGTAGGAAATACCGGATACCGGTTTTACCAGATACTGGATCTCGGAATACCAGATTATTGGATTAAAACAGGTATACTGGTACCAGATTTTTTCCCATTGAAATCAATTGGCAACTTTTCCCATTTAAATCAATGGGAGAAAAAAGTAAAACCGAAATTACCTGTAAATTGAAATTAAATTACAAGAAAAAAACACAACAAGTGAATCTAACTGCTAACCAACCAGTACCACCAGACCACACTTTGTGCCCAGTAGCTCCCACAGCCCCCAGTAGCCCCCACAGCCACCACGGTCCACTACTATTTTTTTTTCTTTAAATTAAAAATAGGGTTTTTTTCAACAGCACTCAGAAGTCAAAGCCACTGTCAGGCCATCACACACAGTATCACAGGAACTGTCAGCCCAGTAGTACACTACACTTTGTGCCCACAGCCCCCACAGTCCCAGTAGCCCCCAACAACCACCACTACTGTAGTATTTTTTTTCTTTAAGCAATAGGTTTTTTTTCCACAGGGCTGCCACTCAGAAATCAGATCATACAATCACTATCACAGCAACTGCCAGTAACAGAGACATTCTAAGACTACACTTTGTGCCCAGCCAGTAGCCCACATGGGCCGGCCCCAACAGCCACTACTAATATTTTTCTTTAAGCAATAGGGTTTTTTTTCACAGCACTGCCACTCAGAAATCACTGTCAATTCTATCACAGCAACTGCAGGGCCGAAACCAGCAGCCCAGCAACCCAGTTCAGAGTTTCAGTTTACAACATTGCAGCACTGTCTGTTAGTGTTTTGTTTTCCCCCAAACCAGACCCCCAAAAAAGTTCATGTTGCCATCACCTACCTTTATCCTGAACCTCCGAATCCTCGATTTTTGTTCCTTCCTTGGCCACCAGTAGTCTTCTTAATGCTGGAGTACCTTTTGGCAGGGTGGTGGGAATATCCTTTGAACCACCACCACCCCATTTCTCAATTCTCACAGGTACACTCACACAGGTAAGATTTATTAAGGGGTCCTCTTAACATAAGGGCTCATTTCCATGGGAGGGAAAAGGAAAGGTTCTTTAATTCATTCACACCTACTGAGTTACGGGATTTCACTGAGCCCCCTTGCGTTCAGAGACATTTTACAATGACCCTGGGGCAGCTGAACTCAGTTTAAGGCCCAGACCTCAGTTCTGTTATCTCAATTCACACCCAATTCCACTGGGTCACAGGGTTCATCCCTAAGGCCTAGTCCTAGACCTGGTCAGTGGTTAATTAATTCTCCATTCACACCTGATTCCACTGGGTCACAGGGTTCAGCCCTAAGGCCTAGTCCTAGACCTGGTCAGTGGTTAATTAATTCTCCATTCACACCTGATTTCACTGGGTCACAGAGTTCCACCCTAAGGCCTAGTCCTAGACCTGGTCAGTGGTTAGGTTACTTCTCCATTCACACCTTCCAGTCACACAATACTTAATCTCATTTCACTCCTTCCAGAAATAAAAATTCCTCTGGCCAGTGGCCAGTCAATAACTCACCCTCTAGTGTGTCTGACAGACAGACTCCTCAATTCAAACTTTCAAAGTTTGAATCTTGTTATAAAGAAAATTTTGTGTGCTGTTTGAATTAGAGAGATTTTATGTGCCCCCTTAACATTGAACTCTCTCCAAAGTAGAGGTACCACGGCTGCTGGCATTGTGAGGCCTCAAGACATGCAGAGACTTCATGGGATATGTGGGAAGCTCAACAGAACACCACAGATCTCTGAAGTCCCTCTAAGTCTGGAGGTGCAGTCATGGGTCCTGAATCCCATGCTAATGTGTAGAAGAGGTAAGTCCCACAGTTGGCAATGGCTGGCTGGTGTTACAGAGGTGCCTTCCTCCAGATGCAATGTGTCCTCAGACTTTAGTTGGGTTCTGGCTGGCACACAACTCAACTAAGATCTGGGAACAGAACTGTGTCGGGAGGTGAAGTGGTTGGGTGGGGTTATTTTTGGGAGGAGAGTGCATTGCACCCTCCCAATGCCCACTGCACCTCTTCCTGGTGGTGGGGGAGGGTAAATTTGGAGTGTGTGTGTGTGTGTTGTATGCATGCACACATATGGGATGAGGTAACCCTGTCCCAAGAGTAACCCCATCCGAACCCCCATGTTATCACTCACCTAATGTACTGGAGTGCTCTTGGTTTAATCTCCTCTGGAATGCCAGTTGTTTTCCATGGTAGGTATTAGGCAAGGCTACAGACACAGAGATGCCTAATGGCTTCATAGGATCTGCAGAAC
>QEPC01005968.1:512258-523373 GCA_003113815.1 Sphenodon punctatus
GTAGGGTAGAGGTGGGGTAGAGCTAGGGGGTGGGGTCGAGGTGGGGTAGGGCAAGGGGGGGGGGTAGAGCTAGCGGTGTGGGGTATAAGTGGGGTAGGGCAAGGGGGTGAGTAGAGTGAGTGGAGTGTGGGGTAGGGCAAGGGGTGGGTAGAGCTAGGGGTGTGGTATAGAAGTGGGGTAGGGTAAAGTGGTGGGTAGAGTGAGTGCGGTAGGGTAGAGGTGGGGTAGAGCTAAGGGGTGGGGTCAAGGTGGGGTCAGGAAAGGGGGGTGGGTAGAGCTAGCGGTGTGGGGTAGAACTGGGGTAGAGCTAGGAGGTGGGTAGAGTAGAAGAGTGTACAGAAGAGTAGAGTGGGTGAGGTTGGTAGAGTGAGGGGTTGGTAGAGCTAGGGGTGTGGGGTAGAAGTGGGGTAGGGCAAGGGGGTGGATAGAGTGAGTGGGGTAGGGTAGAGGTGGAGTAGAGCTAGGAGTCAAGGTGGGGTAGGGCAAGGTGGTGGGTAGAGTGAGTGGGGTAGGGTAGAGGTGGGGTAGAGCTGCTAGGGTTAGGTGTGGTGCGGTGTAAGTGAGTGAGAGTGATGCGCTCGATGCTCGCTTACTCGCAGTCAGCTACTCACATGAGACGTCCAACATTGCCAACTGTACAGTCCAACACAGTCCAGTGGCTGGTGGATGAAAAAGAAAAAAAATATTTTAATGCACTGTGTTGTGCAGAAGTGCACACAGCTCTGCACTTGACTCCATTACAATGAAGTGGGCACAGTCAGCCAGGCAGCTTTCCCCCATTGACTGAGCTTCAACAAAGCCTCAGCAAAAAAACTCACACAGTGGCCCCACCACTGGCCTGGCAACTGGGGAACCCACCCCACCCCCAAACCTGAGCGAATGCACAACCAAGCCAAGGTAAGACAAGAGAAGCGGGCACAGTCAGCCAGGCAGCTTTCCCCCATCCCCGCTGGCTGAGCTTCAACAAAGCCTCAGCAAAAAAACCTCACACAGTGGCCCCACCATTGACCTGGATTAAGGAGGTGGAACTCATTGCACCTGAGCAGGCAGGTTTTATGGTGGGAAGGGCAACGGTGAACCATGTTTTGGTCCTCTCAGCTCCAATAACTAAATCTGCAACCAGCAAGAGGAACCTTTTTCTGGGATTTATGGACCTGGAGAAAGCGTTCGACTCTATCTCCAGAGAGCGCTTATGGTTTAAGCTGAGAGAGCTTTCCATCGATCCCCACTTATTGTTTTTGTTAATCAATTTGCACTCGGGGAACTCGTTGCAAATTAAGTTGGGTAGATCAGGGGAGCTATCTGCTCCAGTCCAAGTAGAGCGGGGGGTCAGGCAGGGGTGTATGCTGGCTCCTGTGCTGTTCAACCTTTACCTAAACGATGTTGTCCAGCATATGGGCACCAGGGATATGCATGCCCCTTTAGTGGGCCAGAGGCATTTACCTATTGTCCTGTATGCGGACGACACTGTGTTGGTTTCACAAACCCGAGTTGGACTTAGTAGACAGTTGAAGCTTTTGGGGGAGTATTGTGCGAAGGAAAGCTTGAATATTAACTATCCCAAGTCAAAAGTGTTAGTAGTGGGGCAGAGGAGGACTAAAAGCCTGAATTCCTGGAATATTAAAGGGGAGCATATTTCCCAGGTAAATCAATTTAAATACCTGGGGGTTACTTTTTCCTCCACTGCTAAATGGACTCAGCATTATGAACAGGTGAAAGTGCAAGCTAGCTAGCCATTCGGCCTCAGCAATGTTGGAATTCTATTTTGCCCAGGAGCGGAGGATGATAGTCCCTGCCTTGAAATTATTTGAGGCCAAGGTTTTGAACCAAACCTTATATGCTGCCCCGACATGGACCCTGGACGTGTTAGACAAGCTAGAATGCCTTCAGAACTCCTTTCTGGCTTCATTGCTGGGCATCCCACGTGGTTCCCCGCAGGTTATAGTCAGGAAGGAGACAATTTTTTCCAACAGAGAAGGCACGTGTCCTCCAGTCTATTATTAATTACTGGACGAAGGTGGTTGGTCTCCCTAGTGCTGGAAAATCTCTATTGGCCATGGCCCGAGATTCTGGCCTTTTGAATTCTTGGCTGTCCCGGGTCCTACACTTGATCTGGCTACTAGGTTTCTCCCCTGAGGTTTGGGGTACAAAAGGATCTAAAGCCTTCAAGAGACTTGTCCAGTGGTGAATTAAGGACCAACTACTTCAGACAGAGGGGGCCCTGCTCAATGCTCAGAAGGTGGCTCCGGGTTTTGTGCCTTACAGGGAGGTCTGTCCAGCCCCCTTCTACCTTTTTCAGTGGATGGATTCAGGTAAACAAATCGCATTCACTAGGATGCGCACTAATACCTTTCTCTCAGCGCTGGTAGACGGTAGATACTGGGCCACGCCTCATGAGCAGAGGAAATGCCAGCTGTGAGAAATAGGTAAAGAAGACATGGTTGCCCATATTTTGCTCGATTGTTCCACTTTGGCTGACTTGAGAGCTAAATTTTTGGGTCCAGTGTTCTGTGAGCTTCAGTGGACCTCTGTAGCAAGGCTGCTAGAGCGATTGCTATCCCCTTCTGATAACCCCCAGACTAGGGCAGGGTCAGCTTTTTCCCACCAGGTGCTGATTCTGCAGGAATCAATTTTGCACAACTATGGGGTTTAGCGCCTTCCATCCCTCGGGTAAAGCATAACTCTGCTAGTCAACCAACTGTGTAATAAAATAGTCATAGGCATAGAGAGAAGGAAATTTTGTTTGCAGGCAAAGCTAATAGGGAGTTATTCTTGATTTGTGGGCTATAATTGGCTGCTGGCTGGCTGGCTATTTGGTATAATTTTGGAGGGAACTGTTGTTTTATTAGGAACGAGGTGGTAAATTGTAAATAGTGCTTTGTAACTTTGACACTGTATTTTGGAAATGTAAGTGTATTTTGTACTGCTATTTAGTTTTAATATTGTAACAGCTATGGCTATACAATTAAAATGTTTAAAAAAAAACACAAAAAAACTCAACCAGCCACTGCACTGCCTGCCCACACACATGCCTCACACACCCCTGCACCCCCAAACCTGAAGGCACAACCAAGCCAAGGCAACACAAGAGAAGTGGGCACAGTCAGGCAGGCAGCTTTCCCCCATCCCCCACTGGCTGAGCTTCAACAAAGCCTCAGCAGCCAGTCATTCACTAGTGCACATAGGCCCCACCATTGGCCTGGAAACTGGGGAACCGCCCCCCACCCCCAAACCTGAACGAAAGCACAGCCAAGCCAAAGCAACACAAGAGAAATGGGCACAGACAGCCAGGCAGCTTTCCCCCATCCCCCACTGGCTGAGCTTCAACAAAGCCTCGGTAAAAAAACCTCACACAGTGGCCCCACCATTGGCCTGGCAACTGGGGAACCACCACCCCCAAACCTGAACGAAAGCACAACCAAGTTTTTCTCCCCAACCCACACTGGCAGAGTTTCCAAAAAGCATGCCACCCACCACATGCAAGCACAAGCAGGGCAGAGTCAACCCCACACCCCAAAACAAGACAGGGCTAGAATCAACAGAAAACCACACACCATGGTGGCAAGGCCACCATTCCCTACCCCCTGTGCCAGTGGGAACTCTCATCATGGCATGCCCAGTTTCGCACCATGCTGCCCAACCCCCACAGCACATGTCCTGCAGGCTACCATCACCCCCACCCCCACATGCTATCCCTAAGTCTAGGGGTACCCACGTACTACCCTCCCCATCCCCCTTGCTAAGGGCACCAAGGGGATCCTGTAACCCACAAAGGAAGAGGGAACCCCAAACTTACCAAAAGTCACATGCACACATGCCTCCAGCAGTCTGTGGATCCTTCCAGTCTCCAAGCCTGCTGTAAAATGGCTGGCCAAGCACAAGCTCCAGAAGGTCCCCCAGAAAGAAAAGAAAAAAAACAAGATTATTGGCCAACACCAGCAGCTAGTCAAGTGCCCATACCCCTAAAGAAACCTTCAGGATTGGATGACTTTTTTTATTTCAAAAAAGTCAACCAATCCAAGGCAGGGCAAAAAAAGGCACCCAATGTAACCATTTGCACCTCTGGGAGGGGGCAGGGAGGGACTCAAGTAAAAACAAACTCTCTGCATAACAAAAACCTATGCCAGACCGCCACCTTCAGCAATTTAAAAGATCCGGTAACCGGTAACATTAAAAAGATCCGGTATGGCTGGTATTATCGGATTGCCGGTTTAACCCTTACCTTTTGTCATGAAAAAAACTACACTCGAGTTGTCATGGGGTGGATTTCAACCCCACACTGATTTTGGCCTGGGGATTGAAAGTGTGCAATAAAATGTAACTTGTTTTTACAGTAGCCACACAATCTATGCCCAGCACACACACCCAGACATTATAGAGTCTGTTTTATGAGAAATACCAGCTCCACACATGAATAAATAACAACCAACACTATTCGTTTTTTTTTTTTGCAAAAGCATCATTTTTTATTCAAACTACAGAAAATGGTTTTTATGAACTTTAACTATCTATATACGTTAAAGTAGTGCCCCCCCAAGAGCCAACCCCACCACTGCCTCAGTTCTATCCCCCAGTGCAACCTCTTCCAGCCAGCCAGCCCCTCAGTGCCTCCATTCACCCCTGTGCCTGTCATCCTCTGCATGCCTCCACCCCTGCATACCTGCCATCCCCTGCCATCCCCTGCATGCCTGTCATCCCTGCAATCCCCTGCATGCCTGCCATCCCCTGCATCCCTGCATGCCTGCCATCCCCTGCATGCCTGCCATCCCTGCACCCCTGCATGCCTGCCATTCCCTGTGCCCTGCCATCCCTGCACCCCTGCCATCCCTGAATGCCTGCCATCCCCTGTGCCCTGTGCCCTGCCATCCTTAATTCCCCTCCTGCAAGCCCCCAGCCAGTGACCACAACACACAAAATCTTCCAGGGAGGAAGAATGGCCACTCTGCCCCTGGACTTGAGAATGTGGCTATCACCTGCTAATCACCTGCTAATGGTCCATAAGCTTTTCTTTGTTCCATTTCTATGGTCATTTTGTGAGACCAATGAGGGCACTTCTGGCTTGCTGGAGAAATGGAGCCTATGGGAAGGGAGATAAAATCTATCTAACAGACTAAGAGACTGAAACCTAGGAGGCTGGGTGAGAAAGGAAGCTTTGCAGATGGAGTGAGCAAATGAAAAATCTTTCATGGCTACTTTTTTCTATTAGACACTAGTGTAAACATTGAGAGATGTTTGTGGCAGTGAAGGGGTTAATTTTCATTGATGCTGCCAGTCTAAAGTGACCTTGCCTTCATGTCATCTTGCAGTCTGAATTGGCCTTTAAAAATGTTGATTTGGCTGCTTTTAAGCTGGGGTGGAAATACACCACAAATGAAATACATTGGCTAGGGTTGAAATTCCACCCCAATAGGAAAACTCCATTGACACTGGGGTTATTTTCCCACCCCAGGCCTTTTTTTTTTAGTTTTTTTTATTATAGAAACAAACGGTAAGTGATATCTGGATGGAATTTGAGTATGTTATGCCCAGAGGTGCTGGTGACAATGTCCTAAATGCTCAAACTTGTAGAGCCACGAATTACCATCTTTTTTCATGTTTTTCCCCACCAGGGGATGGAAAACAACCATGGCAAAAGGTAAGGGTTAAATCCGGTATTGCAGAAAACCGGTAATACCGGTTACCAGGCGAACTGGTATTCCCACTCCTAGGAAACAGCAAAAATGTACTGGTTTGGAAGGAGGAAGCAGCAAGTGTGGGGCAGTGAGGATGCAGAGTGGAGTTGAGGGGAAGCAACCTGAAGGCATGTGCTATGGGGGAAGAGGCTCTCCATTTGGAAGGGTGCTACAGATCTCCTCTGAGGTTGAGGGACAAGGGAACTCTGAATTGGGGCAGTCATGTCTTCTGGACCTTTCAGAAAGAGGACAGGAGGTGGGCATAACTGGTCCCATAGCAGCTTCCCTGAGTGGCAGCCTCTATGGTCCCCTTTTTCTGGTTGGCAGAGCAGTGTGAGACCAGGCTTGGGGAAGGAGGAGACAGCAACGCAGGACAGCAGAGGGGAAGCAAACTAAAGACATGTGCTGGGGGGGGAGGGGCTCTGCATTTGGAAGGTTGCCACAGACCTTTAGTTTTGGGGTGGGGGAACTGTTGATGGGACAGGTAGCTACAAAATTGCATTAAAGTGAAAATATTTCAATAAAATGTGGTGGTCTAACTAATATCTCTCTCTATATATATATATATTTACCCTTAAAGTCCTACATGGACTGGGTCCTGCTNGGTCTAACTAATATCTCTCTCTATATATATATATATTTACCCTTAAAGTCCTACATGGACTGGGTCCTGCTTATCTGAGGGACCGCCTCATTCCCTGGGCAATCCCTGCGGTTGGCCGAGAATACCCTCCTGAAGGTTCTGCGGTATCGGCAAATCCGTATGGACAGGCGGGCATTATTGACAGCTGCATCATCGCTGTGGAATGTGCTCCTGGAGGAGGTCCACCTTAGCCCAGATCTCCTCACTTTCCAGCAGCAATGCAAAACTTAGTTATTCCATTCCCCCATTTGGTAGGGGTGGAAGGGTGGGGGGATTAGTTGGGGTGGGGTGGGTAGTGTTTTGTTGCAGATCTTATTCATATTGATGTTATTTTATATGTATATTTATTTTTATGTTATTGTTTTATCTTGTTAACCACCCTGAGTTGCCTTTGGTGAGAGGGGTGGGTTATAAATGAATTGAAATAAAATAAATACAATAAAATATACCGTGGCAAGGGAAAGTCAACTAGTGTTACATTTTATTGCAGAAAAACAGGGTTTGGGGGTTTTTTTAATCAGAGAATTTCCCAATTTTTGTCATGGAAAACTAGGAACCCTGCTCATCATGTACTGTGAGGATGGGCTTGGGTTACTGACTCCATCACCGCTGTACAGCTATTGGATTGCTGGGTTAACCCCTACACACACACCCCTCCAACCTCTCACTTGTCTCAGATTTTTGGCCCAGCTGCCACCATATGCCACCTGGAGTGCCAGCTCAATCACCCCCTGAATCCCTTTGCCGTGAGGCTCGGCGGCAGAGCTCTAACTTGGTATGGGCTGCCGGCTCCTGCCACAACACACCCACAGCACTCTAGCACAGTGGGAGGAGCATAATGAACTGGAGAGAGAAGGGCAGGACAAGAGGGGATTGACATGGATGGAGAGGCATGAATGAGACACAAAGAGAAAAAAGGGAATTCAGAGAAGGGAGAGAGTGAGAGGAAATCCATTCTAAAGTTATATTTTTCATTTTTGTAGTTTTATATTTATTTTTTACTTATTGCTACCTAAGGTCCTGGGAATATTTAAGACCCAAAATAGGGTCACATAGACAAAACATTTGGGAACTACAGTACTATCTGAGGGTTGATGGGCACACCTGGTAAAATTCACCCTGGTAATTTGCCACAGGGTATTTTTGTTCACAAAGTTCTGCAGACTCTGGGAGTAGCACTACTAGGGTACCTTCTCTTTAAAAAGAGGATGCTTATGAAAAAAATGCATGATGCAGGACTGCATTGTTTTGAGTGCAGCCCTGCAACATGTATTTTTCATAAGCATCCTCTTTTAAAGGGGCGGTATGGTGGCCCTATGTACTACCCTTCAGTTGTCCCGGTGCAAGTAAGTGTTTCATGTAGCTTCTGCATGCATAAATATTTTTAAATATAAAAAATATGTAAAAAATATGAAAGTGGACTTGAACTCTCAAAAACCTTTGTACCTTTTTATACTTAAAATAGGAGTGCTTTTTCAGTGACCCTGGGGTAAACACACTTTTGGGGGATTTGATGTACTTTCAGGTTAAATGACAGTTAATCAATTATTGTGAACATGCTCTAAAACTTACTGACTTCCAATAGATGGAGATAGTAGACTAATTGTTGTCTGTGCTCTTGAAAATCTACTGACTCTCTAAGCTGCTTTTGAAAACGGGACTTGGGTGTTTTTAAAAAAAACATTTACTTTTTCCTTTATCTAAAACTCTTGAACAATATTAAACAGCTGCCACCGTGCACTCCAGAGGCAAGGCAGCTGTGTTTTAGTGGTGGGGGCTGCAAGTCCCATATGTGTGTAAAGCACTGCAGGTTCCTTGTGGCTGCTAAACAAACATCAAGAGCGTGCATCCATTTCCCTTTAGTTCACAGCTCTGCCCTCGCTCGCAACATCACCCCAGTATGACATCCTGACTGACTTCCTCTTGGGCTTGCTGCCAGCTCAGCTCTGTGGAGCTCTTCAATCATTCTGTATTGTGTTTGCTATTTGCATGGCACCACTTTAAACATTTTAAAAAAATAAACAAATCTAGCTTTAACTTTGGCTTTTGTTTCCGTTGCCATATTGTTCATTTATTTGAGGCCTTTGTGCCTTGTCTCAAGGCTGAATGCATTGTAATCTGGAAGTAAATCTCTGTTAGCAACACAGGATTTAAAGAGGAACAGGGTTTAATTTTTGTGTAGTGTGTCTTGCACAAACTGGATGTCCTTGACCAGAACTAATTTTATTTTATTTTTATTTTATATTTTATAGAATCATTTGCTAGAATGATATTTATTTATTTATTTATTTATTTATTAACATTTTTATCCCGGCTCTTCTGCTCACAACAGCTCAAGGCTGCTAACAATCAATAAAATATAAATACAATAATAAATATATTAAAACACTCATAAAAACTATACAAGTAAACTGGGGTTAAATAAACCAAACCCAATCACCCTAACCCACTTTCACCCATCTCCCTCACCGAATGCTTGGCGGAACAGCCAGGTCTTGCATTTTCATCGAAAGGAGCGAAGGCCCAGGGCCAATCGGGCCTCTGCCAGAAGGGAGTTCCAAAGACTGGGTGTGATCACTGAGAATGCCCTCTCCAGAGTCGCCCCCTGGGATACCCGGGGGACCTCCAGGAAGGTGCCCCTGGCCAACCTCAAGGGCCACTCCAGGGCCCGGGTAATGAGGCAGTCCCATAGGTAGGCAGGGCCCAGACCATTTAGCACTTTATAGGTCAGGACCAACACCTTCAATGGGGCCCAGAAGACTTTAGGCAGCCAATGCAGAGAGCAGAGCACCAGTGTAATGTGCTCGCGGCAGTCCCTCCCATAAGGAGGCAGGTTGCCGCATTCTGCACTAGCTGCAGACTCTGGACCATCACCATGGGTAGCCCTACATAAAGCGTGTTACAATAGTCTAGTCTTTAGGTAATGAAGGCATGGATAATAGTGGCCAGGTCAGAGTCTGAGATATACAGCCAAAGCCACCGCACCAGATGTAATGGCGGAAATGTGCTCCTCGTCACAGCCTCCTCCTGGACATCCAGGTGGAACCAGGAATCGAGGAGCACTCCCAGACTATGAACCTGAGGGACCAGTGGGAAACAGACCCCATCAATGACAGGGGACATCACACCCACTGTATTACCCACCAACATCACCTCCGTCTTGTCGGGATTCAGCTTCAGTCGACTCGCGCTCATCCAGTCCCCCACAGCCACCAAACATCGGGGAAGCACCGAGACAACAGGGTAATAACTGAAGGAGAAAGAAAATAAACAGCAGAGACAAGAAAGAAAAGAAATGAGATGGGAGAGTTGATGAGGCAGAGAGATACAGGATGGAAGGCTGTTACAGACAGCAGGAGCTTTGAAAGAAATGCCTGCAGCTTAGCGATGGAGAGATTTATATTGAGGGACATTGTAGGGCAGGTGCTAAACAGACAGAATCTCATGTACCTCACAACATTAAAAATATATGAATAAAGGCATATGAAAAGGTAGTAATGCCCCTATTGCCACTGAAATATACAATAGATTGAAGACCATATTCAGCTATGACGTTAAGCAGAGATGGTTCCCATGTATATTAATAATAAAATAATAATGTTTACTTTGCAGCTCAGTTTGGTTCAGCATTTATATGCAGGGGTAGGATTGGGAGGTGATTATTATGATAAGGACCATTGGCTTCTGTGAGGAATGGAAGTGGAGAGAGGCGATCCAGCTGAAGGCACAAAATGGAGACTTAAAAAACCAACCGTCTCGGTTGACATTTTTGCACCTGTTGTAGTTGTTTGCATTATTGCAAAGCAGGCAGTATTTTACACTTGCTCTTAACAGTTGTAAATTACACAAGATACTTGGAAGTGGAAATAGCTTAAGAAGAGCACTTTCTGAATTGGTTTCCTGGAAGGAATAGGGTGCATTTGAACTGTTTGAGTATTAGATTATGTGGTTGAGCCTCTTGCAGGCTCTGTCCCATATATCTACATCACCCCTTTGGTCTGAAGTGTTTAGGCATCAGTTTGCTTGGGGTGTTTTCACACGGACAGTCCCCACACCTCTGCTCTGCCTCACCCCCAGTCCATTTAAAGGCAGCTTGCCAGATGTGCAGGCATGGCAGGCTGTCCCTGTTCCAGGGCAGCCCCGCCAGTGGTGCTCCAGAACATCCAGGAGCACCGTCAGCAGAGCAGGCAGCCCAAACCTGGGGCACCAGCTGGATGCAGGGCCATTGCCTGTCTGCTTGGCGGATGGCTGCTGCAGCTCTGGTCTTGGCCAGGGGTTGCCCTGGGTAATGCCATAGCATTGCAGATGCTCTAATCGATGCCATAGCATTGCAGATGCTCTAGTCGATGCCATAGCATTGAAGATGCTCTGTGGAGTGCACAGTTCGGACTGTGGCATCTACGCAGGACAATGAACCTTGTTTGAAGTAGCAACCTTCAGAAGATTGCTACTTCAAAAAGGTTCTTTGAGCTGGCTCTGCACATTGTCACTGGTTTGTGCACGCGCATGCGCACAAACCAGTGAATCTCACCTCCCCCCCGCCCTGAAGGGTCAAAAGAGAGGGTTGGTTAAAGAAGGGAGAGGAACTGGTGTAGCTCTAAAGGAACGGCAGTGTCATATGCAAGGCTTGTAGCTGCCGCCCAACATTGATGAGGGGAGCAAACTAGATCCAGACCCCAGCTCTAGGGAAACAGGAACAGGGACAATTGTGTGAGGGCCAATCCAAGCAAGTACCAACTATGGGTGATTTCAGACGTTACGAGATCACGGTGAACCACACTGAACCACGCTCAACCCCCC
>QEPC01005968.1:540662-558154 GCA_003113815.1 Sphenodon punctatus
GCCCTCCTCTGCAGACTGCTGCAACCAACCTGCTTGTAACCAAGCCAAGCACACGCACCTGAGACTTCGCATCCGCTTGAATGTTTGTTTGTCTTCTCCCCTGTCTCTCCCACTGTCCCCTCTCCCTGTCTCCCCCTCCTTGTCTTTTAGATTGTAAGCCACAGGCAGGGACCGCGTCTATTTCTATGTTCTGTACAGCGCCAGGTCACACCACTGGCACTATATAAATGTTTATCATCAATCATCATCATCATCATCATCATCATCATCATCATCATATCTCACACTGTGTAGCCTTCCTCAGTCAGAAGATCCTTAAGCAGAAGGTCACATACAATGAGACACACACCCCTGACCCGCATGTGTTCTTCTCATTGAAGAATTATGTGTAAACTGACATGAGTGAAATTCTTTACAAAGGGTTTAATGGACATCCACTTTAGGGACATCTTTAGATTGTAAGCTCTCGGGCAGGGACCATGTCTATCTTATTCTCTGTAAAGTGTCAGGTACATCGCTGGCGCTATATAAAAGCTTATAATAATAATAATAATAATTAGGAAGCTGTATATCAGAAGTGGACAAACATGTGGCTCTTTGGCCCCATTGTGGTAAATGGATGCTTAGGAAACTTTGCCTACTCCTGCTATATATGAAGCAGGGATTCCGATTTAGGCATAATGCTATCCCATGACAGTACTGAATGACGTATGGAACAAGTCATCAGGGAAGGCATTGAAAATCTAATGTAAATGAGATCAAGAGGCAACTTGATTGGTTTCTGGAGAAGGGGGAGATTAAGAGGCCTTGTGAAAATGTGCGAAGCTTGTATTATATGAGCAAGCATGTTGGGCCAGATGGCCTGGTCCTGTGTGTCTAGTTCTTCCCACTCTTCCAAAAAACAAAAAATACCCAGTGTTAATTTGAATTCATTGTTCCAGTCCCTCTTCTGTTTGTGAAGAGGAATATTAAAAGCTTGGTGTTCTTCAAAGAACCATGTAGGCTATTTGAGTAGCCTTGCATCATCGTAACTAAAATATAAACTTCTCTGTGCAATGTTTAGGTGTTTGTAAAAGCTTCATTAGCTAAACTCAAGGCCATCCTTAATCAGAATGGGTCAGCGTATATCTCTTTGGATGGGGAAATTGAGTCTTAAATAGCAATCCTTGGGTATTTTTAGATGTTACGAGACCACGGTCAACCACAGTGAATCCCCTGTTGTGGCCGTTTGTCCCGTAACGTCTGTTGTGGTTCCCGCCAGATGTTCACCCCAGTGAATCTCTGGCGGGAATCACAATGGCCACGATTCCAGACCTCCGGCCGCCCGGAGGTCCAGAATCATGGTAGGATTGGGTCCCAACTGTGATTGGATTGGCCACGATCTGGGATGGGACGCAGGTAACATCTGTTACCTGCAGCCCAGCCAGATCATGGTCCCGACCACAGGACAGGATCAGGCACAGCAGCCGGATTGGCCACTGCGCCTGCCGTCTCCCGGAGGGTGGGCGGCTGGGGGGGCTTGTGGGGGCGGTGATGTGTAGTCCCACCCCCTCCCCGATTCCCCTTCGGAATCAGGCCGGCATGTCTAAAGGATGGACAACCTGATTCCTGACCGGGAGCCCATCACGTCTAAAATTAACCCTTGTTTCAAAGTCCTACAGTTCCCTCCATTGTATTTTGTGGTAGTTTTCCAGATGCTACCCAGCAATCTGGAGAACTGTTCTTGAGAACCCACAACAGTTGCAAAAAGCTGGACAAGCTAGTGTGCAGTGGAAAAAACAACCAGACCCTAAGGCTTACATAGTAAACAAAACTGCACTTACCCACAAGGAGTTACATTCATAGAGAGAAACAGGACTGCATTGTTTAAAAATTGGACAACAATGAGAAGTCAAATCCAGAACCAGTTCTGCCAAGACTGGAATGAGTCCACTCAGCGTAATCTTCCCTATGCCTGTGTGCATTCGTCACTACAGTATATGATCACTTAACAAAGTTCATCATTCACTCTCCTGTACCAGCGGAGAAGGGAATTGCTATGGCACGTTCCTTTCTCTTCCCCATCTATTTCTCCTTCATCAGTTTTGCTAATAGTTTCCTGACTATGGCCCTTTTCACACAGACACTCTAACACTGATAAAATGGGTGTTACATTTTATTATACATGTTGCAGGGCTGCAGGTGTGCCTTATGGGTGCCCTGAAACATGTATAATGAAATGTAACACCCATTTTATCAGTGTTACAGTGTCTGTGTGGAAAGGGTCAAACAGAAGAGGCTTCCCCTCCCCCCTGCCCCACCAGGGAAACTTTCCCTAGCTTTGTACAAACAATGGCCAATTTTACACGGACGGGGTGGGTGGGGGATGTGTGTGCAGCCACTGTGGGTGGAGGTGGGTGGGTGGGTGTCCCTTTTTCGTGGACACACACCCAATTCCACCCACAGGGTCTCCTCCAGTTTTCCGGATGGCCCCATGGGTGGGTGATGGGTGTAAGTGGGTGTGCACCAGGGGTGCACACACACAAACACCCACCACCTGTGGTGTTCACATGGGTACACACCCAGCACACGCTCATTCCCCCACCCACTGCAGGCCCATTTCCACTGATGCCCCTCCCCCCTTACTGCACACCCGTTGGAACACCCAGAGGACCAGCAGTGGGTGGGGCCATCTGTGTGAAAACAGCCAATAGGGCATGCTGGGATTTTCTCACTATTTGTGAACTCTCATGTATGAGTGCAGATGAAGAGTGAAATTCTGACTCTGCTGAAGTTGGTAGCAGCAAAGCTGACTTCAAGGAGGCCAGGATTTGATTTAAGGTCAAAGCTCATGGCTTCACTTGAGTGTTAGGGCTTTGATTATTTATTTTTAAAGTAATTCCCCAGTAACCTTGGACATTATGAAGTCTAAGGGCAACAGCTGTGGCACCTCTGTCTGTGATCTCATTGTATCTAACTAACTGACTTTCATTCAGGTCAGTACAGAGAAAACTTTGGTAGTGTTAAGCGTAGTGTTGTTGGTTCAGTAGACAAGAGCTTTGTTCAGGCCCAGAAGTTTGGCCCCATGCCTGGGACCAATGTGTCCTGGTAATTTCACCCTTACAGAGCACCATGATGATGTGTCTTCACTCAGTAAGGTGCTGGGATAGGTCAGGAAAGGGGCAGGTCTACAGCATTTTCTGCCCGTTTCTGATGTGGCACTGGCCACACCCATGAAACATCATGCTGCTCCATCAGGGATGGGGCCTTCTGAAGTTGGGGAGCCTACCTCAGCCTTCTGGGCTTGGGCTGAAAGTATGCATGACATGACTCCAGCCCAACAGGAGGACCATTCAGCTCAAGTGGCAGATCTCTACAGTAGGTAACACTTTTTCTTGGAGACTGTAATAAACCAATGCCCCTCTGTGAAGTCACAGAGATGCCATGTTTCTAATGTGATGTATAATTGAATGTCTACAAAATTTCTACAAGTCACTTAAGAAATCTGAAGTCACTTCTCAAGAGTAGCAATAAAAACCTTGGTCTCTTGACCAACCTTAACCCTTCAATTGCAAATGAATGTAGTATTTCTCTTCATACCTTGCTGTGAAGTGGTGTGCGTTATCAACATCTACTATTTTCTATCCTTGAAAGAGCTGCTATTCATAAGTAGGAAAAGTGTTTCTTCTGTGCCAAACACTAGTATTAGTGCAACAGTAAGAGTGGGGGAGTCAGTTCTGTAACTCTGCCTCGCTCCCGGTCTCCTTAAATATGTTCTGTTGATTAATCCAGTATATAACAATTGAAAAATTCTCAATGTCTTCAGTGGTGGGAGGACCACATAATATCACCAAAAAACTATAGCATTTGGTAGAATCTTGGCCCCCTAGTGGGCAATTTATGAATGAGATGCTTGGATTTACTAGCTACAAAGAATAATTTAGCCAGCTGTTGAGGCAAGGTGTGATTCTCCAGTGATCAGGGCTGGCCTAAGGCCTTACTGCGAGGTGCCTAGAGGGATGCCCAGGGTCCTGCTCTTGGGGGGGGCACGGGTTTGGGGGTTTGATAACTTTTTCTTTTTTTTTTAAATCGGGTCAGGCGGGGGAGGCAGCAGGAGTGAGGGCGAGGCAGAGGCCCTGCCTCTCCAACACTCCACAGTCCCCCCTCTGCTGCCTGGCACAGTTAGGGGAAATGAAGGAGAGAGAGGCAGAGGCCCCACCTCTCCCTCATTTCCCCTGGCCGAGAGACTGACAGGCGGGGGGGCACCCACAGAGTGAGGGAGAGGTGGGACCTCTGCTTCTTCCCTCACTTCCACTGGAAGTGAGGGAGAAGAAGACAGAGGCCCCACCTCTCCCTCATACTTCTGGTCCCCTCCACTGCCTGCCTGGCTGTTTCGGCTAGGAGAAATGAGGGAGAGGTGGGGCCTCTGCCTCTCTCTCCCTCATTTCCCCTGACCAAGACTGTGCCAGGCAGAGGAGGGGGGGGGAATCTCGGTGCGGGGCCCAGGCTGGAGGCAGAGGCAGAGGTGACAGCAATGATGGCAGTGGCACTGGCAGCGGATCAGGTAAGTGATCCGGTCGGAATCAGAATGGCTGCTCAGGCTTGGGGATGGGCAGAGGGGAGTGCCCCTCCATCCATCCCCGAGCCCAGGCCCGGGTAGCACGCCACCCCCGGGCCGGGGTGCCCCTAGGCCCACCCTGCAATTCTTCCCTGCCCTGGGCCCCGCTTAGGGTAAGGACAGCCCTGCCATTGATTTAACTAGTTCTTGCACTTGTGCTGATGTGAGATTATTTTGAGTTGTTACCTTTTAAGTTACCATCTGTTTTCTTCTCCCAGAACCAACTGCTGACTCTAATTCTGTGTTTGCAAAACAAAGCAAAACAAAACAAACAAACAAAAAAATTATAAATTGAACGGCTTGGATTTGGAGATGTGTAGGTTTTGGCTCAGGTTCATAAAGAGTAATAATGAGGATTCTACCTGTGATCAAGCAATCCACCTAAGGACATGTATAGCTTTGAGCATTGGTGGTTCAATCCTATAAAGGTGTTGAGTAATTTGGACACAAATCCCAGCAATTTAGTGAAACTGTTTGCTTCATTTTAAGCACATGAATAGTCTTCCACAGAAATATTTGCATGTTTGAAGTTAGACGCATGTTTTTAGCACTCTGCTGAATCATGTTCTATTGCTTCAGAAAGGGACCTAGGTTCCCTGATTCTGACTGGACCCCAACAGTTTTAACTTCATTGACTTCTGTTTTACACTGATGTATGTGAATCAAATCCAGAATCAAATCCATAAAGCTCTCCTGGCGGAAGTAAGAGATCACTCTCACCTGGATTAACATCAAGTACTTGAGATAGCACATAATTAACTTTCATTTTATTGCAATGAACTTAGCTTGGGCAGCTACAAAAATTCCTACCTTTGATTTGACAGATATAAGTGAATTACTATAGCTCTTCCAGTACAATAAAATTTAAACTTGGATTCATAACTAACACTGCATGTCTAAAGTCTAAGCTGTTGAATAGAACTGGCTCAGTACCACTTCCTTTGTTAATGATTTTAGGAATGTATTGGAATGACTGGTATGTTTGGACTTCCAGTTCATTTCACAATAAGTGTGTAAGTAATGTATTCATCTTGCAACCGGCTCTTGAAAGGAGAAGCTCATTTTTTATGGGCTTCACAGAAAACACCAAATTCTGTAGAAAACATACTGTTCTCTCAGTTGTAGAAATAGTGTTGAAGCAGATGTATGGAGCCATGTGGGGGACGTTTCTGTTCCAACTACACATGCTTTGTCCAGTATTTGTTCTGTAGCCATAATAGAAGACTTCAGGCTCTAGGGCTTCCCTGGGATTTGTCATTTTTTAATTGTAATTCTTAAGTGTTGGATCATTGTTTGCTGCAACCATAGTGCTTGTCCACACTGCAAGAATACATCAAGGTATTAACTGAGGTAATCGTCTTAAGATCTAGTGAAGCCACTATGGTTTTTATCTCCATATATTTGGTAAAGGTAAACTGTGGTTTAGGGTAGTTTTGGCTTAGGGCGTTTTCAGACAAGACTCTCCCCACCCACTATATATGTACATGGTACAGGGCACCCATAGGACAACACTGCAGCCCTGCAACATGTATAGTGGGGGGTGGGGGTGGAGAGTGTCTTGTCTGAAAATACCCTTAGAGTCTAATTACAGTCCACTAGTATCTTCACCAAGACTTTACAAGATCTCAATGTTAAAAAATCACAGCTACTCATGGAGTACTAAATATGAACATCATTTAGATCCACTGTCATCTCCTGTTGGTGCAAGAGAAAGGGGTGTGAATAGGTAGCATTTGATGCTTCTTGGGTTCAAAGGGCTAGTGTCTAGGTGAAGAATATGCCAAATAAAATCCTTAAGATTAGGCCCTTACTGAAGGTTGTGTTTTGTCCATTTAATCTTGCATTTTAAAAAAGACTGAGTGAGGCTGGGTGCCTTCGCATTTAGCAATAAACTGAAATGGGGAAAAATCCCATTCTCATCTTTACATTTTTCTGTTCATTTAAAAAAATTCTGCTTAGAAAATCACCTGTGGGAAGGTGATTTGGGTGGGTGCGCGCTCCTGTGACCCACGCAGCACCCACTCTTGACCACTCATGATGCACTGGCAAAAAAGCCAGAGTGCACTATGTGGGGGCAGCCAAAAAAGTGCATGGGAGCCAGTGCCCATGTATCCCCAGTCCGTATGAACAGCGGCAGTCAGTTATGTTAGCTGAGTGGTCTGCTGTTCAGAGGCACAGTGGGCAGGGGAAAAGGAACTGACCGGGAGCCTGGGTTCCCCAGTACTCAGTTGGGACATATCAGTTTCAAATGTCAGCACGCCTGCTTCCTCCTCCTCCATGGTGCGTGGCAGATGGTGTGCGTGGGGGGTTGCCATGGTGCCCACCCAGGGATCTGCCCATTGGAATCCCTCCCCATGCACTCCACCTGAGTGGACTTTCCACGGCAGTTCCACTCAGCAGACACAGAAACACACACCCAGCTATGCTCACTTTAAAATGGCCAGTGATAAACACAAAATAGAGCTTTTTCTAGCAGGACAAATGTTTCCAGGCTACTGAATCTGCTGGCAAGGCATAATGAGAAGAATAAAGATCTTTCATGACAAACATAGACTCTCTTCCAGCTTCCAATTGCTACTAGGCCTTGAAAACTGTGTTTGTAGCCATTCTGGAAATCTGATTTTTCAACACAGTCTAATGCTGAGTTGCAACTCCTGGGTCTCAGACTCATCAGCCTCTCAATATGGCAGCCTCCTCTTGCGACCGACCCTTTTTTCTTTTAAGGATACCACTTGTTTAGCACCTCAGGCCAGGAACAGAAATTACATAAGTGATGATTGTTACAAGCCACTGCCTGTAAATTACTCATCAAGGAGAGGTGTACTAGGAGAAGTAACTTGCGTGAGGATGTAATAATAAAGGCTGGTGGGAAGGACCCTTCTTTTTCATATGCTTTCTTGCATTCACCCTTTCCTGCTCCTTTCTCCTTCATCTTTCCTCTCACCATGCGAGTTATACCAGTTCTGTATAACTCTCCTGATGATCATTCTATATCTGACATGGAGTGAGGCCACATGAGTGGTGGTGGCCAGATCCCCGCATGGCCCCATGGCAGGCAACCGCTGCCTGCCACAATGTGGGGCACATGCAGGGAACCAGCCAGTCAGTTGCAGGGAAACTGGGCAGCCCAGCCCCTGTCGGAGCTGCTGCCCTGGCTATGTAGGAAGGGGAGCCTATGTAAGACGTGGTAGCCTCCCCTCCATGTCTCATGTGACCTCACCCAGTTACTTCTCTTTGTAATTAGATGTAATCATTAGAATCCCTTCTATGCGTGTTAACTAATGTGATGCGGGCCCAGTTCTCCCAGCTCTGACCTGCCTGGGCCAGCACCGAACCCGTGCATCTGTTCCAGGGCCATTAGATGTGGGCCCAGTTCAGATCCCAACGGGGTTGGCAGCTGGGCTGGAAATGGCACGGTCCAGCTGCCCAGGCAAGCCAGAACTGAACAAAACATGTGGACATGTCTATTTTTACACCCACCAAGCCCGGCATGAGGGTTTGCCATGGCAGTCATGGCTGGGGCAGAGCAGGTCGCCGGCCTCAGTGCAGGGGCAGAGCTAGCTGGCCGCACGTTGTTCCCTGCCTTCCCCTCCCCAGCTGAGTGAGGCCGGGGGAATATTTGATTCAGTTCCCTGACCGGACCCGGCTGGGGATGGTGGGGGAGTCCATCTCACCCCCGGACTCAGTTGCATGTTTGTTTTTGACTATTGTTATACTATAGCTTTCCTCTGTTAGACTGAATACTTACTTGCTTTCAGTCTGGATTTTCCTGATATTTATTAAATACTTGAAAGACAGATGATCAAACAGTTTAAAGCAAATGAATCTCCACTGAAGAATTTAGTTCTTGGATAAAAGAATTGGAAATAATAAACAGCCAAGAGAAGAAACAAGCAGGGCACTGAATCACTTGTGGTATTGGTAATGGTGTTCTGGAGGTGCAGTAAACTATGCAAAGGCTTCCCAAAGTTTTGCTTGCATGACTCCATTTTGAGACTTAAATATAATTCCACGCACAGAGCAATGGGTGCCAATGGCAGATGATCTATACGCGGAGACGGGAGGTGGGGTCATGGGAATGCACCCCTGCCGCGCCACCCACTCATCCCCCTACACACAGCAGCCCATATGAAAAGGACCTCTGTTTTGTACAATTCCTCCATGCGGGGGTAGAGATAGATGGAGCACAGGAGCATGCACACCCTGCCCACCCAAGCACACATGTGGATGTGGGGGGGCATCTCGTGTGAAAAGGGCCAATCATGTTGCATCCATGTAAGGGGGGAAAGGTCCTTATATGTGACCTACTTATTATGTATTGATTGCTATTCCCTCCACCATCACCCCCGGACTGAGTTGAAACTAGTACCTCTTATCTTGAGAAATATTACTCTTTTCAGATTATCTCAGCCTGTCCCATCCATGAGGTCAATTTCCCTAAAAGGAACTTTGAGTAAAGTTTTGATATTACTGATAGGAGGCTAATCGGCCTGTAATTGGCCGGGTCTAATCTAGAACCCTTTTTATAAATGGGTACAACCAGTGCATTAGCCCAGGCCTCCGGCACACGTCCTCTGTTATTTATAGCTGTAAATAATGCAGCCAACATGGGCAGCCACCAGGCCTTACTTGATTTAAGAAATTCCACCCTTATGCAGTCCAACCCAGGTGTTCGTCCATTCTGAAATGAATCCACCAACATCTCTATCTCTTCTACCTGCACTGACAGCCAAGCTGGCAACTCCTCAAATCCCACTTCCATGACTTCAATTGATTGTCCTCCATCCTTATCTGAACCCGCACGATTGTATAGTTCGCTGAAGTGATCCATCCATCTAACAGCCGGTATCTGTAATACTGGTGTATCCTTCCTTCCCCCAACAGAGATATTTACCAGATGCCAGAAGCCCCTGGTATTGCCTGAACCAGCAGCCTGCAAGAGGGACTTCCAGCGAGCATTCCAGAAGCCCCTCTTTTTTGTGTTGATAAGGTCCCGATATCTTGCCCTATGGGCAATATATTGTGTTAGTAAATTAGCTGCCCCAGAATTCCTATAGTCATGGTACATATTCTTAAGCTCTGCTCTGGTCTGATGGCACTCTTTATCAAACCAGGGCTGGTTGACTTTGATGATTCTAGGTGCGGTCGACTGACCCAATCCCCGAATATAGGTCTGCAATTCAGCAACTAGATGATCATACATCTCCAATACCTTGTGTCTGAGAGATATTCAGAGAGCTTCTGCTACTTCCCTCCTGAACACACCTAGTCTTAGGACTTAGTATAGATGTAGGCCTTTCCTATCCTATATGTATTTCTTAATAAAGCTACTTAAACTTAAGTATGCTTCCTGCCTGCTTATTAATGATTAGCTACTCACACTTCTTTGTAAACTCTGCATTGGGCTAATCAATGCAATGATCTCACAGTCCTTGCATTCCAACAGTTGACACTCTAAGCATGTTATCCCATCAAATCCAATTTTTACCACTTCATGTGCCAATATATTTTTCAGTATTTGTCGCACAGGGTGTTGGTTCAGTCATAATGGGAGCCAAATTCCTTGTTTCAACATAGTTTTTGCGGCTAGATTTTGCAGTGTCCATACCTTTGGACCTGGGTTGCTAGGAAGTGGGTATCTATGTGTGAGTGCTTTACCCACACCTGCCAATTCACCCATATAAATTATGGGGTCAAAATATCCTTCATTTCTGAGTGACCACTGTATTTTGGTGCCTGTCTGCTGAGCTATACGTACACATCCTGGGACCACATCATGATGAACAAAGCAATAATTGTAATAATTGTATATGAAATCATGTGTCCAAGGAGCATCTGCCCTTTGTCTACTATCCTCTTCCTATGATACTGTGGGTATTTTCAGATGTTACGAGATTACAGTCAACCACAGTGAACCACGGTCAATTCCGCAGCAGGGCCAAAGCACCCTGAATGTCTGTTTTGTGGGCACCAGATGTTCACCACAGTCAATCCCCAACAGGGGTCAAAATCAACCACGCTTCCAGAGCTCTGGCCCAGACCATCTCTGAAAGCATGGTCAATGCGATTCCCAATGGTAAACAATAAAAAGTAACGTCTGAATGGCAACCACCAGCCAGAATCAAGCAAAATGATTCCCAGCCAAGGGCAAAGCACACAGCATTGCTGCCAGGCAACCAGCAACAACACAGGCCACGGAGGGAGATTTAAAGGGCACACAGCAGCAGGAGGACATGGCAGGATGGAACGAGGCGGAAGGGAGAGGAGAGCGGAGGGCGAGAGGGTAAGGGCGGAGGAGGAGGTGCAGGTGGAGGAGGTGCAGGTGGAGAAGGGGGTAGTGCTGCACCTGAAGATGGTGGATGGACAGCCGCAGCAGCAGCAGCAGCAGCTGGGACAGACAGCACCGGAGATGGCAACCGGACCGGGGGATGAGGCACCCTGGAAATTGGTAATGGGACCGAAGGGGGGGGGACCCGGAGGGACAGGGGCACCAAGGGGGGCATCCCGGGGGCAGAAGGGGTGGGGCCATGGGACAGGGGCAAAACAACACCTAACACTCCCCCCATGACCCACAGACATGGAAATGGGCCCAGGAGCCTGAGTCCTCAGAGGAGACGGGCGCTGGCCAGGTGGAGGAGGAGGACCCGGAGGGCCCATTTGGGAGACGGCCCTACCACCGAGGCGGGAAATGGGGGCACAGGGAAACGCAGGACTTCATCCACATGTGGGGAACCCTGGAGCATCAACTGGAGCTCGCAGTCAATCAGCGGAATGAGCATGTCTTCCAGGAGAGCAGCAGGGCATCACAGGACCGTGACCCAGTGCCGCTCAAAGGCGAAGGAGCTAAAGAGGGGGTACAAGGCCATCCAGGACAACAACCGAGGGTCCGGACACGGAGCCCAGACCAGCCCCTACTTTGATGCCCTGGACTACATACTCCATATGAAGGGCTCCATCATCACCCAGCACCTCGTGGGGAGCACCATGGTCCAGGGCAGGGAATGGGCCAAGGTACCCCCTCCTCTTGCCGCACGCAGTGAGGACACTGGCTCCAGGGCTTCTGCCCCCCAGGAGGAATGCCAGGGATCTCAAGGACCTGCAGGCCCCCCACAAGCCCCAGTCCCAGCATCCCCCACCCCCTGTCCAGACCGGTAGACTTTGAGGCTGGCACACTGGTCACCCTCAGCCAGTGGACACAGGGGGACCCCAGCAACACCAAGGAACCAGCTTCGGAGGGCTCCGAGATGGACATCGAGGGTAAGCACATGGGTGGTAAGGGGGCTGGACTGGGGGGGAAGGGACAAGGGCAGCCCACCCCCACCCAACCCCTCCCANGGGGACCCCAGCAACACCAAGGAACCAGCTTCGGAGGGCTCCGAGATGGACATCGAGGGTAAGCACATGGGTGGTAAGGGGGCTGGACTGGGGGGGAAGGGTCAAGGGGGGAGGGGGACACACCGGGCACAGGGCCACCCCCAGCCACCCCGGACACCCCAGAACATGGGAAGAGGGTCCGGGGACCGGTGGGGGACAAGGGCAGCCCACCCCCACCCAACCCCTCCCATATCCCCACAGGGCACGGCACGCCCCGGCACCAGTGACATACGGGCAACAAAAAAAGTGGTGAGCAGCCCCGGGAGCAGCCAGCGGTCCCTGGTGAGGCACACTGCCGGGGGGAAGGGCACCGGGAAAGGGCACCGGTCGCCAATCCAAGGCGGGGGCAAGACCCCACAGCCGTGCCACGAGACAGGGGGCAGCTGGCCAGGGTGCCTAACCAGCACCTACTGTGTACCCAACAGGGCAACCCGAGGGGCCCCAGCAAGCCAGGCCCATGTCCCTGGCGCAATGGATGATTGCAGCCATCGATCGCATAGAGGTGGCCATGGAACATGGCAAGGGACTGGAGGCTCCAGGCATAGGTGCGGCTGTAGTGGAGGCGGGAGTGCCAGGAACATAGCAGGCAGGTAGAGGCATTTGGGCGGCTGGAGCAGGCCATTGACAGGATGGTGCAGAATCATTCAGCTAAGATGAACCGCTCGCACGACATCGGCACCTCCCTGCTCCTGCACACCGGCACCATGAGTGCCTATGTGATGGCAGACACCCTGCAAGGTACCCTGCCCACCCAAGTCCCGATGCCGGGCCCATTCTTCCCTGGGCCATTTGGCCCTGGGCCCACCCACCCCACCACTGCCCGCCCCTCAGGACACCGAGACCTCCCAGGACACAGTTGGGAACACGGACAGCAAGGGGGAGGGGAGTTCCCAGAGCTCCATGGCAACTGGGTATGCCTTCATCAGCTACTGGGTGAGGGGATAGGCCAAGTCCCCCAGGATACAGGGGGGCATCATCATCCTCTTGATCTGGGTCATTTCCATGTCCGCGAAGACCCCGCAGTACATCCGGGCATAGAAGGGAGAGATGGTCATGATCCAGGCATCGTGGCTGCGCCCAGAGTTGCTCATGAAGATGTCTATGAACTGCCCCCAGTGGTCCACTACAGCCTGCAGCTGCAGGGAGTAGTATCCGTGTCCTGTTGACATATTCCATGGCCTCCCCAGTGGAGAGGTGGAGGAGCTCTATGTGGGTGCCGTCCACAGCGCCCATGCAGTTGGGGAACACTCCAGCCGTGAAGTCAGCCCCCCTCCTGGCCACCTGGTCCACCAGCTGGATCGCTCGGTCCAGGAGCACTCCTTCCACAGCCTCGCAGATGTCCTGCAGGATCCTGGTGACAGTGCTCACCCCAACGCCAAAGTACTGCGAAACAGACCAGTGGAGTCGGGAGTTGCTAGTGCCCAGACCCCGATGGCCACCTGCTGGGCCATGGGATGGGGTTCCGCATGGGGGTGTGCTACCACTCCAGCGAGTGGTCCGCGAGTCGCAGTAGGGTGTGCCTGTCCATCCGAAAGTGCGCCCTCCAGGCGGCCTCATCCCACTGAGCCAGTGCCCAGGACCACCACCCCTGTGCCTGCTCTGTGACCCATACTCACCGGTCAATGGGTATAGCAAGCAGGGCTGCATGCCCCATGGTCTCCCTCCACCATTGGAGTCCCCAGCCGCCTTGGTGTAGGGCCTACCGGGCTGCCCCGGACACCCGCAGGGCCCTGAGCCGGGCCAGGGAGCGCCTGCGGGCATGGTGGGCTCTCCAGGCCCTAGCGGCACTCCGGGCAATGGTAACCCTCAGGTGGGCGTCCAGGTGCACCTCAGCGGTCTGGATGCACAAGAGATCAGTGTGCAAGCGGTATCACTCTGCGCAGAGGACTAGGTGCATCCCGCAGGCACCCAAATGGCCTAGCTCCATGGTGCAGGTTGCCCCAGACAGGGGGCATCTGGCCCAGTTATAGGCTGGGGCACGTGTAGCCCCACCCCCAGGTTGCGACCCAGGGCCCTACCAGCCCCCCCCCTGGCTGGGTGATGGGCAGTCCCCCTCCTGGCTGCCCAGGCAGGCTCCTGCAGGGCGGCCATGCCAGGGAGCTGGGGGTGGTCCATTGAGCACACCTGTTGTCCCTGCAAGGGACCTGGCACACAGTCCAGCCTGCGCCCAGGTGCATGCGGACTGCAGCTGCATTCCTGCTGTCATCAACCTCCCACCTCTCCATGTAGCCAGTCTGCTGTCCTCGCCACCCTGATTAGTGTGTAGGCTGTCCTGTCTGTGAGCTCTGTTCCAGAAGCTGTGCTGGGTCCGCACCCCACGCCTCGCTCACTTGCCATGCCATGTTGTGGCTGGTGGCCTTATCGGCTGGCCTTGAGGTGCCCCTACATCCCCTCCCATCCCTCCAGGGATTATGGGGCCCCTCTGTCCTCAAAATTAGTCTCCTTTGCTTCCTGGACCATGGCTAGCTGCGCTTCCACCAGGCTCCTGGCTCCCAGCACCCATGGGGCCCCCCATCTCTGGACCTTCCACAAGACCATGGCCCTGTGTGACCTGTGGCATTCCCCGGCCGTGCAATTGCTCCTGAGCTGCCCAGATAGCCTGCCTATGTGAGTCTGAGCTCGGGGCTTCGCTACTTCAGCTATGAGGCGAGCGCCTGCAATTTCTGGCTGCATGCGGAGACCCTGGGCACTCTCCCGATGGGCACGTTCCAGATATGAGGTGCTCGCATGTGGGGTGGTCGGTGGCAGAGACCGTGTCTGCCCTGTCTGTGTGCAGCCTGGCCACCTACATGGCCTGTCTGAATGAGGTGGGCCCTTCCCTGGCCGTGTCCTACTTTGACTGTGTTCACAGGGTCCGTGGGTACCAGCGATTGTGTGGGGTGGTGTATCACCGGCTGTTGGAGCTTGGTCACCTTCCGTGGCCCCCTGCTGGTGACTATGGCTTGTCTGAGCCCACCGAGGTGGAGCTGGCGGCACTGTCTGGTGTGTGGTCCTGTTCCAATGTGCTGTTGGGGCTCGCCGCACAGGATCCCTTCGAGGCATACTACCTGGTCGCCCACCACATGTCTGTGCTGGGCTACCATCGGAGCATGATTCAGTGGCTCCACTTTGTTTACCTGGTGGGCCACCCAGCCCCGGGCCCCTTCTTTGCCCCCTGCATCTGGCTATGAGGCCCCCTGTGCCTACCGTGCCCCGGTTGGTGGCCCCGCAGTGAGCTCCTGCCTCCTCCCCGCTGCCGCGGGCTGCTACCTGCTTCCTCTATACTGTACTGTACTACCTGTTTCCTGGGGTTCCACTGCCCCTGCCTGTGACTCCAGGCCCCCTCCAGGGCCCCCCCTTGTTCGCCTCTGCAACCGGTGCTCCCCTCCATGGCTGCCTTCTCCTGTGGCTGAGTCCTGCTCTTGGTGCCTCCACCCAGTTCCCCAGGTTCCTGCTGACCTTCCTCATTTGCCATCGCTCCCTCCTGTACTCATGACACACACACACACCAGCTTGGGTGCCTATGTGACCGCAGGGTTCTGGGGGCCCTGGTCTTTGTCTCCCGGCATCCGCCCGGGAGGGTATGTGCATCTGTGGACCACGTGCACTGCTACAGCTCTCCTGCATCCCCTCCATGGCACCCTCACCGGCACTTGGGTGCCTGTCTGGCTCCTGGGCCATTCCTGAGCTGCTCCCTGTTCCATGTGACCTCCCCCTGTGCCTGTGGCCTGACCTTTCAGGGGGGCCCCATTCTGGGACTTCCTGTGTAGCTGTGGGGGTGCCCGTGCAGCCTGTGCTGTTGTGGGGGTTCTGGTTGCCATTTCCCATGTCCTGTGCGGCCCGTGGCCAGGTCCCCCCCCTTCTTCCCTGTCACTGCCCCCCTCCCCCCTGTGCCCGTTGTGCCATGTCTGTTGTCTGTCTCGCTGTGTCCCCCCTTCCCTTCCTTTCCCATGCGAGTGTGTGTGCACCCGGGCATGTGTTCATGCTGTGTGTTCCACTGTGCCTTCGTTGTCTCTGTGCCTGCTGTGTGTGTTGCCTCAGCGGCTCATCTCCCTCTTCCCCCTCCCTTCCCATTTCCCTTGTGTGGACGTTCCCTGTAGGTGCTTTTGGCTTCCTCTGCCCTCAGTCAGCCATGTCTGCCTCCCGCCCCTCCCTGGTGCCTTCTGGATGTTTTGACCATGGCCGGGAATCGGCGTCACATCTGTTGCACTGCCCCGGCCTGTGGTCTGATGGCCTGATTCCCTGCCATGGTCCTGGTCCTGTCATGTCTGTTCTGGGCCTTCTCTGGCCATGGGCAGTGGTTGATCAGTTCACCACCGCTGGGAATTGACTGTGGTGTCTCAGGACTGTGTAACATCTGCAGGGGCGGATTGGCCATACAACCCACTGGGAACATTCCCGGTGGGCCAGGCCAGCAGGGAGGGCCGGGCCCGCTGCCTGTGATTTAATATTTTTTTAATTTTTAAAAAAAAGAAATTTTCTGATCCCGACCGGGCCTTTGGCCTGGGTCGGGGGGGGGGGCTGGCCCATTCTGGCCCACTCCCATTCCAGGCTGGCCTTCCCCCCGCCCCCATCGGGCCCCTACCTACCCCCTTCTCTGTCCCGGCCATTCAGGCCACCGGCCAGAAGTTGCTTAAACGCAACTTCTGGGAGGGAGAGACTCTCTCTCACCTGCGCTACATGCTTCACTGTGTGCTCAGAGCGCAGGTGAGAGAAGAGGACGAGGACTGTCTGGACACTTGCCTGCAGCAGTGGGAGCAAAGCACTGGAGCGGAGCTGAGAAGGCAGAAGGCAAAGCCGAAGAGGAGGAGCAGCGGCGGGCCCAGGCAGCGGAGAAACTGACGGTGGGTAACTCGAAGGCCTAACTCTGACTGGGTCACACCAGGACTGGGGGCTGGGCTGGGGAGGGCCACTGCAACCACATGGTTGGGCCGGGTGGTGGCTGGGGGGGCCGTCGCACCCACATGGTTGGGCCGGGTGGGGGGAGCCACGGCCACGCCGCACCCACATGGTTGGGCCGGGTGGGGGCTGGGGGGGCTGTCGCACCCACATGGTTGGGCCGGTTGGGGGGCCGCGGCCACGCTGCACCCACATGGTTGGGCCGGGTGGAGGCTGGGGGGGCTGCCGCACCCGCATGGTTGGGCTGGGTGGGGGGCCCACGGCTGCCGCACCCGCATGGTTGGGCCGGGGGGGCTGTGGCTGCCTCACCCGCATGGTTGTTGGGCTGGGGGAGCCTGAGGCCGCCGCACCCGCATGGTTGTTGGGCTGGGGGGGCCCGAGGCTGCCGCACCCGCATGGTTGTTGGGCCAGGGGGGGAAAGGCTGCCGCACCTGCATAGTTGTTGGGCCAGGTGGGGGGGGACCCGAGGCCACCGCACCCACATGGTTGTTGGGTCGGGGGGGCGCCCGCGGCCGCCGCACCCACATGGAGCTTGGGCCGGGGGGGCCGTGGCAGGGCTGGATGGGAGGAGGAGGGAGTGCCAACCCACCTGTGCCCCCCCAGCCCGGCAGCGCCATGCCCCAGTGCCCCCCAGCCCAGCAGC
>QEPC01005968.1:585357-596990 GCA_003113815.1 Sphenodon punctatus
CCCCCCCCCCCCCCCCCCCCCCCCCGTCTCTCAGATTGTAAACCCTAGGGCAGGGACCGTGTCTATTTCTTTACTTTGTAAAGCTCCAGGTACATTGCTGGCACTATATAAATGCTTGCTAATAATAATAATAATAATAAATTAATTAATCAATTAAAGACATAAATCAGGAAACAGTCCCTGCATCTCTGGTCGGCTTCCTGCCTCGGTGCCTCTTCCTGGCTGCTGTGTGGGCAGCTGTGAACCCCCCTCTCACAATGTCCTTGCTGCCTGTCACTTGCTGTCATGGGTTCCTGGAGTGAATGGGCAGTGGAGACATCCTGCAAATCTCTATGGTTTTGGAGCTTAATATCAGTTTAGGCGTGCACACGGACATTATTCCAATACTATTTCAATCAATTATAGATAAGACCTTTAAATCCAGGCTGAACTATACCAGCATTTAACCAGGATTCAACCCAGAAGTAGAACTATTTATACTGGTATGGCTGTTCAGATAATCACCTTCAATCTGGATTTATAGGCAATAGTCCCAGTATTATGCTCATCTGAAAACAGCCGTGTGGCAGAGTAGAGCCACAATAGACTGATACGCTTTTAAGAGGCGCTAAGAGGGCAGATGATTGAACACAAAATGACTGCCAACTGGAAGTGAGTGTGTTTGGGGCATGGCTCCAGCTACAAAAGAGAGCAGCCAAGACAGAGGAAGGTCAGACTGCTCTGGGATCCAAAAGGTGGAGGAACTCTTTAGAAGCTGTCTGAATGCCGAGGAGAGCACATCTTGGATGAAGGGCTGGCGGCCACTGGCAGGTTTGACCACAAGAAGGGTACTGGAAGTGAGCTGAATGCAAGACAGCCAGTGGACTGATACTTGACTAGACTAGACCTTTGTATAAAGACTGTTCTATCTAGAGATTATGGTATGTGGAGAAGGCTGGTGACTTGTTGATACTTGAATATATGGTGGAGATGAAACATGGACTGTGCTTGGGAATTAGCATTACAGTTTATTTACAAAGTGACTGCTGGAGTGAACTAGTCTTGATCCTGCAAACGTGTACACATGGCAAGGCTGCCCCTGCTACAAGCTGTTTTTTATTATTTAGCTTTTATTTCTGTTTCTAATCAACTCTTTTCTTTCCTCGCTTGGATAATCTTGGTCATAATTTTCTCTTGAGTAAATTCACTATGGTCCATTCTGTAAGACAAAAATACCTCCTGGAAGGAAAAAAAGAGTGGAAAGGTACCTGCCTGAGGTATTCAGTCAAAGGTATGTATCAAAACCCTCTCCATTTATGCTACCAGTATTCTAGCAACAACCAGTAAGGTGAAAGAAGAAATATCTGGGAATATTAAGAGATCAATTTGGCACTTCTAGGTCTTTGACTCTTTAATCCACCCACCAGCATAACCTGAGACTTTAGGTGCAGCCACATGAGATGTCTTGGGCAGCCTTAACTCACTCTTGGCAGCCAGACCACACAATGCAATGCATCGTGTGACTGGTGGCCACCAGTTGTCCTCCTCACACCACCCCCCACCACATGGCAGAAAGAGCAGCTGGCAGCTACGAGAAGCGTCCTCGGAAAAAGGCTAAAGACGCGTTGCATAGCAGTCTTATCCCAAATGAGGAAAGGCTGTCCAAGGCGTGGTAGCCCATGTGCCCAGGCCCCTTCTTCCTTGCCATGTGGTGAGCTCCACAGCAGGGCTTTGATCAGCAGATGCTGTCATCCATCGTGCATGGCCACGTCACGGGCAGAACTTTGGTTGGACCAGGGGAGGGGGACAGGGCCGAGCACCCACTCTTGTGGCTGACACCTCGGCTCACCCCAGCCATGGTGGGAGATCAGAGAGGAGCCTGGGGGGAAGGGTGAAATCATCTGCCCAGCTTTCCACACTAGCCCCACAGTGTGGCACCTGTGTTTACTCACCATGGGGCTGTGCAGGGATTGGGTCCTCCACAGTTCAGATGGCTGCACCCTTTGTCTCCAAAGTGCATGTTCATGCAAGATGCTTAGCAGAGCAAAAAGCACTTACCCTCCCTTACACCTGGAATGTGTGCAAAGTTTATGTCCCAGGATGCACCAGGTATAATGTGGATGAAGTGCAAAAAGATACGTCAGAAAGGAGGTTTCACAGTTGGAATAAGTCCATCTCCTGCATTTCCAGTATCATGTGAAGGGATTAATCCACACATCTATCGGTCTTAATTACTGTGCATGGGAATAGAGATGATACCCCCCTCAAAGGATGAATCCCTACACCCTATCTAATAGGGGAAACGTATTGTTGATTTAGAAACAAAACAAAAAATAAACATAAAATACCAGCCACATCATAATGATGGGACAACTATTATTGGCCAGGGCAGTACCCAGGTTAAATTTTAGAATGTGAGGGAACTTTTGAAGCAGGGGAAGGAACACGAGAACAATTAAAATGCAGGAATACAAACTTCCACAACAAAGGGTGTTTTCAGATGAATGCAGGACTGGCAACCCCCAGAACTGCTCCGAGGGTACCCCCTGCATCTGCCTGCTCTCAGCCCCGCCTGCATCAGGATCAGATAGACACAGTGGGTTCCCGGCCTGCAGTCTTCCTGTACAATGCACCACACACACATACCACAGAGTGACAGGTGATCAGCCACAACTCTGTGAGGTTTCCTGGGGCAACATCCAGCTGGAAAAGGAACAGCAGCATGAGGCTGGTGTGCGCATCAGACAGACAACTGCTCCGCTTCAGGCCAGTGCCCTGGGTTTGGCTGGGATGTTCCAGAGTGCCAGTGCCTCTCGCCTCAGGGTGGCCTGTCTGTCTAAAGGCGGCCTGCCAGATGTACATGGGCTGGTGTACCCAGCCACGGAGTAGCCCATCCATCTAAAAACACCCAAAGAGCACATCCAGGAGGAGTCTCATGCAATTGCATGTGAATGCTCCCTAACTCGCTACAACCTTGCCATTCTTTGTAAGAGAGCTTCTAGGACCTGCAGCCCAAGTTTCCCTAGTAACAGAGCAGGATAATATTTCATGACCTTTGTCTGTTCATCTTCACCAGTACCCACCTTCTGGTAGTGTTTCTTCAGAAACACTTTACTTTCTTTTATAAAGAAGCATGTCTTCGGCAAAAACTGCATACTGGCCATTTGTTCTCCTAAGGGACTTTATACAGTAAGGAAACTGACTGGACATCTAGGACAATGATGATATCACAAAGGTCAAGAGTGAAAGGATATAACTGGAAGATGGCAGGGAGCTGAGTTGAGGACAGCTTAAGGGGAGTCCTTATCTTGAGAGAGTTCTTGGCTGGGAGAGGCAATTAGACTTAAGGGTTCAGGGAAGCACCTGGCTAAAAGGGTTTACTTTGGGTTACAGGCCTCCTAGCAGATACACACACTGTCGCCTGGACCAGGTTCCGAAGCCAAGGGAAGCCCTGTCCCCTACAAAGTATCATAGGCCTAAGCAGGACTCTAAAAGGGATGTCTTTGTTTAATATCTTTTTTAGTTTCATATCCTTGCCCTGCCACTTTTGTGTGAGCTTACAATAAATGTAACACTGCTATGTGAAAAGACATACATTTACTGTTAACTATTGATTTGGGGTTTTTAACATGTTATCAATGTTTTTAACTTCATTGTTTTTAAGTGTCTGAAATCTGTTTTTTCCCCTAACTGGCTGCCCCTTCCCAAGTCATTGACTACTTATTGACACCCATTCTGCATTTGCTCAGTCTGCAATTCTGACTTGTAACATGCCTGAGGAAGGGCCCAAAAGATTGCATATTCTCACCAACAATAAAAGATATCCTCTGAAGAACTTTGTCGCCAAGACCAAATTTGACATTCAGCTTCTAAGCAATGATTTCCTGCATGGAGCAGGGGGCTGGACTAGATTACCTCTGAGTCACTTCCAACTCTAAGGTTCTATGATTCTGCTCAAGAAACCATCTCTTGATGCTGATGCTCCTGCCAGTTATCGGCCGGTCTCTAACCTTCCCTTATTGAATGGGCTGTGGCACAGCAGCTCCAGGAACATCTGGACTGCACTGGTTTCCTTGATCCCACCCAGTCTGGGTTTCGGCCTGAGTATGGTATGGAGACGGCATTGGTGGCCTTGGTTGACGATCTCCGTCTGGCGTTGGACCAGGGTCGTCAGACCTTACTGGTCCTGCTAGACCTTTCGGCTGTGTTCGACACAGTCGATCATGAGGTGTTGGTGACTCACCTGCGGGATCGTGCCAGAATTGGCGGAACAGTCTTGGACTGTCCGGGAGAACTCACCGGGTGGTCTTGGGGGAGTGTACATCTTCCCACCTGGGACCACATGTGTGGAGTCCCACAGGGTACCATTCTGTCCCCCCCCCCCCAAGTTCCTCACCATATTACTTGGATGAGATTTGGCACATAATTAAGTTCCACTCTTGGGATGCATTGGGAAAATTTCCCAATGCTTGTCTTATTATGGGTGGTGATTTTAATACATGATTGGGCACTCCCATGCCAAACCTAAGTGATTCATCTTTGGAGGAATATTCAGTTCCACCTTTCAACAACGCCCGTTGTTCAATGGACTCAGTGGTTAGCTCAAGGGCACCGTTATTAATTAAAACCTAGATCTTAACCTAGTAGTCCTTAATGGACTACTATCTGGTGATGACAAAAGGTAATTTTTACCTACAACTTTCCACTGGGCTTGAGCACTATTGACTATTTTGCCCTACAGGCCGATCATTTATCTATCGCTCAAGAGTTTCAGGTGTTGCCAATGTTTTTGACAGACCACTTTCCTTTGTGCCTATTTATTAGAGATCCTCTCAGTAAAATACTCCCACAGCAGACAAATACTAACCAGGCTGTGAGAGAAGGTGTCTTTGCCAACAAAGGTCGTTTAAGACCCCGACAGGAGCTGATTGTCTTATTTCCCCCTTTCACTCAGCAAGAACAGGTTGTTAAGATTATATCTGGAGTAAGTCATATGCAGCCTGACTCTATTAATTATTTTGAAGCTCTAATTGAATTAATTATTGTCTCTTTAAGTGTACCTAATACATTGCGAACATACTCCCATAAATATTCCGGGTGGTTTGATAAAGATTGCCGTAATCTAAGGAACATCCTTCGCCGGGTTGCCAAAAGAGTAATCAGTTCCCCCACTAAAACTAACCACACTCTATTAATCTCTACGCAGAGGGAGTATAGGAATTTGCTTGTTAGGAAAAGATTGGATTATTCCAGAGAAAAATGGTTAGCGCTTATCCAGGCTGCCCAGGGAAAAGACTCAAGGAAGTTTTGGTCTCTCATCAAGCAGAACAAAGCTAGCCCTATTAAGGAACTATTAGTTACCATATCTTATGCCGTTTGGCAAAGTTATTTTTCGGATCTATTTGCAAAATCTTACTCAGCTTCTCCTTTTTTTAATCCTGATAGGTTTTCTCTTGAGGACCTTCCCTCTTGGCAACTGGTCCAATAAGCTGAGATCATGGATTTAATAGCTAAATTAAAACTGGGGAAAGCCCCCAGATGTGATTATGTTACCACAGATCTCCTTAAATTGGACCCAGAATGGTGGGCTTCAGTATTGGTGCCTCTATTCACCTTTATTGATACGACAGGCTGTTTCCCCAAAAATTGGCTCAATAGTGTGGTTGTGCCCACTTTTTAAAAAGGGGATGCATCACTCCCCTACAATTACTGACCTATAAGCCTTTTGAGTGTGATTGGGAAACTTTACTCCAAACATCTTCTAATGAAATTTCAGCTTTGGTTAGATGCAAATGAGATAATCGCTCCTGAGCAGGCTGGCTTCCGGGAAGGCCAGTCTACTCTCAACCATGTCTTTGTTTTACACCAGTTGACCATTAAATATGCCCGCCCGTTCCAGGGCTCCCGACTCTATCTGTGTTCTGTGGACCTAAAGTCAGCATTTGACACGATAGATAGAGATTGCCTCTGGCATAAGTTAAGCGGGTCTTCCATTGATCGCCGCCTGCTATTGCTTATGGCTAAGCTCTATAGTAATAACACTATGCAGGTTCATTTTTCTTGTAACTACCCGCCTACTCAAAAAATTCAGGTGATCCTTGGGGTAAGGCAGGGTTGTATTTTGGCCCTGGCCTTGTTCAATTTTTTCTGAATGACGTGGTCTCATATATGGCCAAACTGGATACTCACCCTCCCAGGTTGGCAGACCGTAAGATACCCATTCTTCTCTATGCAGATGATACGGTTTTGTTCTCACAGACCCCCATCGGATTAAAAAGAAGCATGCAGAGATTTACAGTTTTTTGCCAGGAGGAAAATTTGATGATAAATTTCACCAAAACCAAAGTCATGGTTGTAGGAAGTAAGAAACCAGTCCACTCCTGGTTCATGGGTAATTACCAAATAGAACAAGTCTCTTCTTACAAATATTTGGGAGTTACATTTTCGGCCTCCAGGAGCTGGTGATTACACTATGAACTAGCCCTGGGCCAGGCCAAAAAACTTCACATGCTATCCAGAGCTATTTTTTCTCACAGGGAGGTCGCCTGATTAAACCTTCTATCCACCTGTTTAGAGCTAAGGCAGTAAGCCAACTTTTCTATGCATTTCCCATTTGGGGCCTGGCTTTTCTGAATATGATTAGTCTTCTTCAAAATAGCTTTTTGTAAGCAATTCTAAAAGTTCCAAGAGGCACTCCTCAGGTGTTGCTGAGGGCTGAAACAGTTTCACCATTTTTTAAATCCCAGGCTCTCTTTGATTGCATAAAATATTGGATGAAGATTTACCTATTCTCCTCTAAGTCCAACTGTCTTATTAATTTAATAACAAATACAGCTGGAGACCATCCCTGGTGCCTGGCAATTGAAAAAGAAGTCAGGAATTTAGGCTTCTCCAGGTCCGTTTTTCCTTCTTACAATCTTAAGAGTGCTTTGCTGTTGGTTAAGCTGAGAATTCGTGACCAGGAAAGACAAAACAAGTTATCAGCCCTGTCTAATCAAAAAGTGGCTCCCTTTTATGCTAAGATAAACCCTTGCCTGAGTGAATCCACCTACCTTATGCTTTGGACAGATTGACGTAAAAAACATGCTTTCCTGTTGTTTCAATTTAGTTCATTTCCCTCCGCTATTCTCAGCGGTAGGTATTTTGGCTTGCCAAGGGAATCTAGGCTATGCTTGAACTGTTCTCTTGGGCAGGTGGAAACTCTTGAGCATGTCGTATTTATTTGCTCGGCTTACATCGATTTGAGAGAAAAGTTCTTGGATCAGTTTCTCTGTAACCATTCTCCTGCAAATTATGATATTGTATTGACTCAGTTGCTCTGTGCCAAGGATACTTGCCTCTCCAGGTCTATGACCTCTTTCTGTGCTGGTGTCCTTGACATCAAATGGAGCCAACTATTAACTTTGTAATGCCAATGGCAAACTTAGGATGATTACCTTATATATACATATATATATATATTATTTATCGTTTCCTCATTTGGCTGTTGTATACTAGCCAAATTTTGTTTGCTAAATTTTGTTGATATTTGTTGTTTTATCCTTTTCTTTTAATTTTATCAATTGTTTTGTATTAATTGTTTTCTTTAAGTTTTTTTTCTCAGGCTCATGTGTGCTTGAAATGACCTTTTGGTTACTCAATAAAGTATTACCTACCTGCCATTCTGTCCCCCCTCTTGTTTAACATCTATATGCAGCTGTTAGGGGAAATTGTGAGAGGGTTTCAGGGCGTGTAGTTTCATCAGTATGCTGATGACACTCAGCTCTACCTCTCCTTTTCCATTGACCCAGGCCATGCAGTCACCTTATTTTCCCAGTGCCTGTCACCTGTGGGGGCTTGGATGAGGTCGAGCCATCTGCAATTGAATCCTGACAAGACGGAGGTGATGTTGGTGGGCGAGGGCTTGGGGGTCCTGGGGGTGGTTGAATCTCCTCTTGTTGGGGGGGGTTTGCCCTCCCATGGTCTCTCAAGTGCGGAGTCTGGGTGTGCTCCTTGATTCGTGACTCAGCCTGGAATCTCAGGTTGTGGTGGGGAGTGCGTTTCGGCAGTTACATCTTGTCCCGTGGCTTCGACCGTATCTCTCAGACTCCGACCTCGCCACTGTCATCCATGCCATCATCACCTCAAGGATGGATTACTGCAACGCGCTATACGTGGGGCTGCCTGAGAAGCTGGTCAAGAGGCTGAAGCTGGTGCAGAATGCCGCAGCCCGTCTCCTTACAGGGGTGGGTCGCAGGGAGCACATGACACCAGTGCTCCAGGCTCTACACTGGCTGTCTATAAAGCACCGGGCCAGGTTCAAGGTGCTGGTTTTAACCTTTAAAGCCCTTCATGGCCTGGGCCCTGCTTATCTGTGGGACTGCCTCACTCCCCATGTGCCCGTGCGACCCTTGAGATTGTCCTTGGGAGCCTTTTTGGAGGTTCCCCGGGTGAGATGGGTGGCCACCAATGTTAGATCTTTTTCGGTGGCTGCCCCTGTGCTGTGGAATTTGCTCCCAGAGGAGGCTTGGTTGGCTCCCACTCTCCTGCTGTTTCGGCATGTATGTAAGACCTGGCTGTTACGCCAGGCTTTTGGAGAGGGGTGGGGGTTTCTTCACATTGTATTGTATTTTAAGTTGTTTTAAATTGTTTAAATTGTTTGGTTTTTAAAAATTTATTGAATGTTGTTCACCGCCCCGTTGTTCTCTGCCCTGGGCTGTCCCGGTGGGCAGGAGGGGCGGGATATAAATTTTAAATAAATTAAAAATAAATTAAAAATAAGACAAACAAGAAGATAAAATTCTCTCTTAGGACAGGTAACAGACTTTCAGGCCATTGGTATGCATGATAAAGAAGCCTATTTTAGAAAATATTTGCAGGTCCCTTAAGCAGTCAATCATTCTAACCACCCAGTTGGTCACAACCTTGATCACACAATTACTTGGCAGTGTCTCCTACAATATTGCCTTCTATTTGTTGTTTTTCTTTGGCCTTTACTATTTCTTTCACCTGTATGACATTCACCAACTATGATCTATCTACAGTATCAACTATTGATAGTAATAATTTTGTACAGGAGTTTAGGGTCTGGTTTTACTGAAGTGTTGAACTTGTGCTACTTCAGTTGTAGTTGTGCATGCTTGGTTTTTCTGAAAATCATGCCCTCTTTAGCTTGTTGAGAGAGATGCCCTGACATTAATGAATTAGTCCACCAGTCAGTAGCTCGCTGTCTAATGTTTTTTAGCTCTCTGTGGGGGAATCTATCTTGTTAATATGGATGAAAACAGACATAATGCTAACTCCACTTTAATGTATCTTTAACATTTCTTATACATGTTGCAGGGCTGCATAGGGCACCAATACAGCCCTGCAACATGCATAAGAAATGTTAAAGTGGCATTAGCGTTATGTCTGTTTTCACTCCACATCTGTATGGCATGTAGCAGAATAAAGTTCCAGTGCAAATAATGAGCAGGTTGGTCCTCCTACCAATTTGGGAGCCTCTTGGTCTTGATCTTCTGGCAATTTGCTTGCTTCTGAGAACTGCTGGTAACAAACCAATTCTGCTCCTAGTATTAAACACAATGAGAAAGGTCTCAAATGACTTTTGGGGGGTGAATATTAAGGATCTTTTGTGGGTAATTTTTTTAAAGGTAAGCATGGGGGGAAAGGGTGTTAATTAAAAATAATATAGAGAAACTTTATATTGGCATAATTAAGCTAATTGTGATGGGAAGTTGGCTTTAATTGAACAGGTGCTACCTTTCTCTTTCTTTCTATTGAGTTAAATTGTTGTAAACCTCAAGGATTCTTTAATATTTGTTCTTCCTTGCCTAAATCCCCTTCCCTGCTATTGTCTATCTTATCCGTTCCCATGCTTGAGGATTTCGCAATGCATTTCCTTCAATAGGATTAACAGAGTTTGCAATAGCTTGCTCTCTAGAGCCTGTGTACACTGAGGAATTTTACAAAAAAATCTAACCAGCATGTTTCCCAAATTTTCCTTCAGTTTAGTCTCAAAGCTGCCTACATTGGAGTGTCTACTCTTCCTTTGCCCTTTCCCTGCTGTTAACTATTTACTCACTGAAACAGAGTCATGAGACTTATGCTACAGAAGAGACCAAATAGTTAAGAAGATACCTTTCATTGGATCAACTTCTGTAGGTGAGAGCACTGAATAACTTGTAATTCCATCCATGCCCTCCTCAGAGCACACCGCAGAGAGCAGGCCAGTAAACCCAGGGCAACCACCAAATGCGGTGCTGCTGCCCATCTGTTTGGGGGGACCCATGGAGCACTTCTGTACCTGTCCATCTGTTGCTGTGTTCCACACCATGGAGTCATGGACAGCCACCTAGAGCATCGCTAGAGTAATCCACAGCTTTATGGTGGCAAGGGGGAGTACTTCATGGGCAGACCATGATCAGGAGACACTGCCAGTCCATCCAATGTGACTCCAGGCAGAGCTGGTAAATGGTGGCCATGGGAGGGGGCCCAAGGAGCAACCCTCTGTCACTTGTCTCTCTTACTTGGGAGCTTACACCAACCAGGGATTTTCAAACTGTGAGGGACAGAGGTCACAGAATTGTTCCGTGGGGAGGCAATAGAAGGGCAAAGCTGCCAATGAAAATGCTCATTGAAAGGTATGTATTCACCATGCTGTAAATATCTACATTATTATATTCCTGTAAACCTGACAGAAGCACGCATAACCCATCTTCACCAACCTATAAAAAGACTGGAAATTAGTAGTTAAGGTTTAAACTGCCCTTCTATATTTTCATCAGTTTGCTGTACATCATAACTCCAAACCTTATTTATCCCCATGCCAATTCTAACACAGAAATGGCAAAAGGAAAATAAAACCTCCAGCCCAGTAAACCCTAACCAGGGTTTAACCCTCCAGACCCTGGGGACAAGCTTGCTCTAGGGATGTGTAGCAGGGTCCCATGTCATTTTTCATTTTTCTTGTTATTAAAATGTGTTGTTTTTGTTAAGAACGAAATGTTATTTGATTTAAGTATCATTATGGGTATTGGTATACACACTAGGATTCAAAGTGTAGCTGCTGGGAGTCAAGGAATCCAAGAGTAGGATGTTGCGGGAAGAAGGATTCCAGGACAAGTGATGTTGAAAGGGAGTGGGGGGGAGAGATATCCCAGATGAGGAAGATATAGGTGTTAACTTCCCGGTTAACACATTGGGGTGTAAAGTCTGTAAATCCAGAAGTTCTCTCTTTCTTCTAGTGACCAGTGTATAGGTGGATTCTCTATGGGGAATATTTCCATGTCCAAAAGACTATGGCCATCAGTATTAAAGTGCTTAGAGATGGGCTGGTCTAGTTTCTTTGGGATGAAAGCCAATTTGTGGTTCCTAAATCGCTTGCGAAGATCAGTAGTGTTAACACAAGACCCCCTGCCATGTGAGATTATTGGGGGGTTGGTTCCCCAATATTTGCTCTATCTTTAAATTTAGGGGAATTAGCCAAATTTAGTCAAAACAGGGGGTCCCCTCGTGTTCAAGGGATCAAGCTGAGGACAGTACATGCTACAGGCAGTTTATCTACCCTCCCCAAATAGAAAGAGAGAGAGAGAGACAGGTGTCCAATAACAACAAGTTTATATATATATATATATATATATATATATATATATATATATATATATATATATATG
>QEPC01005968.1:625428-655492 GCA_003113815.1 Sphenodon punctatus
GTGAGAGATTGAGTGAGCAGAGTGAAGGGGCCTGCGGGCCTGGCGCTTCTGTCCCTTCCTGGGCCCCTTCTCCTCCCGTCCCCTGTGGCTGTGTGCAAGTCCTTGCCTCCCTGCCTCCTGTGCCCCTGGGTCCTTGCCTCATCCCCCTTGCACCAGTCCTCACTATTACCTCCCTTCCCTGTGGGTGTGAAAGTCTTTTGTGTAACAAAAAGCTCTGTGCCCAATGATGATAGGGGCCTAAGTTCCAGGTGCGCAAGCCCAAGGAACGGCCCACATACTATCCTGACGGGCCTCCGGGACCCCCTTCGAGTATTATCAGAGCCAGTTGAGAGAGTGTGGCGCGTCTGGGCACCCCTTCCCTTCCCAACTTTCCTGTACCCCTCTGACAGCAGGCCTGCTTTAGGGCAACAGGCTTCAGCGGCTCAGTGTTGTCTCCTGGCAGTGCCCTCCTCCACTGTCATGCAGGGCACTGGAAGGCCTGCAGGACATGAGCCTGTGACTGTCTCTGCTGCTGCTGCTGGAGAAGGTACTCCTGCTTCCAATGTTCCTCCAGGGCCACCAATGTACCCCATTGTGGAGGCGATCCCCAGAAGTCCAGAGCTGGTGGATTCCACCCCTGCTGCTAGAGGCAGGGCCCGATCCCCAGGCAATGGCAGTAGGGAGAGGAGGAGCAGCAGTAGCAGCTATAGAGGGGGCACAGGGAGAGTGGCAGCAACATGGCGGGCAGTCAAGCCTCAGGGTCCCAGTACTCCCCTTCATGGGACATCACCTTGATCGTGGACAGTGAGTCAGAGGCAGACACTAGTGCCGCAGAGGAGATGTCTGGAACTGAGGCGATGGCTGAGCCTCCTCCCAGAGCTGTGTCGCCAGGTGCCACCAAGTTCTGCCCCTCCCAGCAGCGCTGGCAGCAGTGCATCACCCAGGGTGGGCCAGAAGGCAGGAAGGGGGGAATCATCTATCTGGGAACATTTTAAGCTGGTGCAGGCAGATGATCCCAGAGAGGTGCAGTGCACTTTGTGCAATAAGCTGGTGAAGAGTGGGCAGGTGCTCACCAACCTTGGGACAACTGCAATGGCGAGGCACCTGAAGCCATGCCACAGTGCTCAATTTAAGATCAGCCTTTGACTCTGTCAATAGGAACTTACTCTGGATTAAGCTAGGGAAGACATCAATTGATGGGAGATTGCTTGCATTAATTAAGTCTCTATATTCGGATTCCAAGCTGGTAAGTGTCTGAGGAGGTTGATGCTCGTTCTGGGGTGTGATAGGGTTGTGTGCTTGCCCCCGCCCTTTTCAATCTATTCATTAATGATATTATCCCTCTTATGGCTCAGCCTCAGTTTTTCCCTCCGAAGCTGGCTCAGCGCCATATTGGTTGCCTTTTATATGCTGACGACCTAGTTTTGCTCTCCCAAACTCGTATTGGTTTGAAAAGACAACTGGCGGAGCTTTCATCTTACTGTGCTACTAATCATCTTAAGATCAACTACTCCAAGTCCAAAGTAATGGTTTTTGCTAAGTCTTGGCCAAAAAAGCTTTATAGATGGGATCTAGATGGTCACCTCCTTGAGCAGGTTAAATTTTTCAAATACTTAGGTTTATATTTTCATTATACTGGTTCTTGGAAGGAACATCATAGGAGAGCTGCTCTGGCAGTAAGGGGTTCGGCTTTTGCCATCCTCAGATTTTTTGTTGGATTAGGGAGATCAGAGTATGGACTGGCACTAGATGTTTTTAACAGCAAAGTGTCGTCAAAATTTCTGTTCGGCGCTGAGCTTTGGGTCCCCTCCTCAAATACTGATATAGATATTACTCAGTCCAAGTTCCTCCATGCTCTGGTTTGTGCCCCTAAGGGTACCCCGAATTCCGCAGTCCGGATGGAACTTGGGCAAAGGAGTTGGTATTTTGAGGCCTGGGTGCGCACCCTTACATTTTGGAATAATATTATTAGATTGCCTGGTATTCTTGGCAGCAGACAATTATAAGAGTCAGTGGACCCAAAAGGTAGAAGCCCATCTAAATGGGTTAGGTCTCCCAAAAGATTATTTACTGGGGATAGAACCCCAAGCCACCAGGGTTGAATTCCAACAGAGATGGTCTGATATAAATCTACAGGAGGAAGTGGCTAGAATCAGAGCTTCTCCACATACGGGTGATTACCTGTTATGTATCCCAAGGGGGCTGCGCATTGCAAACTATCTTCTTCTTTTGTGCTCTTCAAGAGGGAAAAGACTTTATCTGGTGGCAAGGTTTAATGCACTCCCCACCATGCTATTGGAGGGTCGTTATGGAGGGCTGTAATTTTCCCAGCGCTTATGCTCATTCGATCGGGTGGAAGTGGAAACCACGTCCCATGTTTTGTTAAGATGCCATCTTTATGATGACTTAAGGGTCGAATTTCTCAATTCCTTTTTGGGGAAGTTTTAGGATAGGTCAGACACCTTTTTACTTCAGTTAGCTTTGTCTGATCAGGCTAATGATGATACTTTGAGTATTATTCATTTTTTGATACAGGCCATGACTCTTACGCAGGCTTTTCTTAATTATAGATTACCCATGGCCGCTGAACCATGACACTGATATTAATTTATGATACTAATTTATTTTATTTGTATTTAGATTTATCTATTTTATTTTATATTTAACTAATGATTGTTTTTATTGTATGTTTTTTGTTTGTCTTGTATTGTTATTGATAATGTTTTGTTTTGTATTGTTTTGTTTGTTATATGTATATATTGGATGCAATAACCTTGGTTATGCTTAATAAATATTTATCTATCTATCTGCCACGGTGCTCTGCTGCTAAGCGGGAAGCCAGGGGAAGTGGATGCCAGTGGGTTCCCCACTGCAGCGGCCAGTCGCCCAGCTCCTTCAGCGGGCAAGTGTCCTGCACCAACTGCTGCTGCAGGAGCAGGGGGGAAGAACAGCAGCAGGAGCCTCACCAGCAGCATCAGTCCACCATGGGTGGGGGCAGCTGCCAAGGACATCAGCAGTGTGCTGTGGCTTTCAAGAGAAAACCAAGCACCTGTTGGGCAACATGATTGCGCTGGATGGGCAGCCCTTGTCAATTGTAGAGGACAAGGGCTTCCAGCAGCTGATTGGGTTCCTGGTCCCCCAGTTTAACCTGCCATCCCGCTCCACCCTCAGTCGAACTGCGGTGCCAGACCTTTACAGGACTTTGAAGGAGCGGGTGAGGGAGGGGCTGGGTGAGCGGGTGAGCGGCTGGGGGGGTCACGGTCCACTTCACCACAGACCGGTGGTCCAGCAGGAACACCCAGCACGCGTACCTGGCGGTAACAGAGCACTGGTGGCAGGACCCGGAGGCAGCTTTGGGGAGTGGCAAGAGGGGTCCTGAAGCAGGATATAGGTGGGCCCTGTTTCAGGCACAAGTCGTGGACAGTCCACACACCTCCAGGAACATAGAGTTAGCCCTGGCTGCCAGGGCGAGAGAGTGGGTTACTCCAGGCGCAGCCTTCACCAAGGGGTGTGTTGTGACAAACAATCTGGCCAATATTCTGAAGGCAGTCCATGAAGGGGGCTTCACCAGCATCCCTTGCACTGCACACACCCTTCACCTGGTGGTCAGGGACAATCTGGGCTTGGGGGCAAGGGGATTAGGGCAGGCACCCTTAGCTCCCTGATCGACTGGGAGAGGAAGCTGGCGGGGTTCTTCAACTGGAGCATGAAGGACAGTGAGCGTCTCCAGGAGAAGCAGGCTGAGCAAGGCTCCCCAGGGCACCAGATGGTCCAGGATTTGGCCACACAGTGAAATTCCACCTCCCTGATGCTCAAGCGGCTTCTTGAGCAGAAAACCGCCTAGCATCAGGTTCAACTGGAGACAGACTCCAGGGTACTGGAAGGGTTTAATGGGGCAGAATGGGAGATCCTGGCTCACACGGTCTTCATCCTGAGACCGTTCCTGGCCATAACGGAGACCGTGAGCAGCTTCACCGCCACCCTCAGCCAGGTGAACCCTCTGGTCCATAGTTTCCACAGGAAGCTGGACGAGATTCTCAGGGGGTGGGATTGTGGCCCTGCAGGCAGGAAGCTGGCTGATGAGGTGCTTGACCTGGCGCAGAAGCTGAAGTCAGGGCTGGAGGAGGGATTTGAAGGAGCAGAGGGAGGGGGCAAGGCAGATGTGGGTAGGGAGGGAGTTTTAGGCATGGGGGGCAGTTGAGGGAGAAGGGTCAAAGGTGGTTAGGTGAGCAGGAGAAATGAGGGAGAGTGAGGGAGGGGACAGCGGAAGAGCGGAGAGCGCATGCAGGAGTGCGTAGGGAGATTAGGACTGAGAGGTAAGGGGGAGCTTGGTTGTGGAGTGTTTTGAACTTGAATACCAGGAGTTTAAACAGGATACGTTCAGGAAGGGGGAACCAGTGAAGAGAGAAGAAGAGAGGCTGCACATGGTCGAAGCTGTATGCCCTCTGGAAGGATGCGCTGGTGGAGAGGGTCTGGCAGGCAGAGCAGACTATGCAGCAGGACACCCCTGGGGATCGTGGGAGCAGCCACTCCTCTCAGCCAGGTGGGTTTATCCCTGCCTACAGCCCTAGCAGTAGCAGTAGCACCCCTATTTCCACCAGCAGCAGAAGCAGCTCGGCCTATGTGCAGGCCACTCTGGGGAGCATGGTGCTGTCCACAATAGGGCAAGTAGCATGGCTGAGGGCAGTGGTGGAGGTGGTGCCCAGACAGAGCTATGAGAGGGAGTACAATGGTGCCTCAGCAGCCGTGGAGACCTACCTTGAGGAGGAGCCCTGTATCAATCCCAGCAGCGATCCCTTGGCCTACTGGGCCGGCAAGACCAACATGTGGCCGGCTTTGTCAAAAGTGGCCAAGGGTACACTGTCCTGCCCACCAGCCAGTGTCCCCAGCGAGCAGGTGTTCTCCATGGCGGGGGACATTTGCTCCCCACACTGCCTGAGACTGGGGGTCAAGTTGGTGGAGCAGTTGCTGTTCAACAAGGTGAACCTTCCACTGCTGGGATTCCCCGAGCTGCCCCTGGACAAGGATTGATGGTGCAGTGGCACACGCCATCCCATGCCAGGGGTAGTCTTGGGACAGGGCTCCTCCTCCTCAATCTGGGCAACTGCTGCTGTGCTGCTGAGGTGCTGTCCCTCCCTCCCAATTCCTGATGCCCACCCTGACACACACACACACACACACCCCTCTCTCTCTCTCATACTAGACGGCCTCGGCCGCCTTATTTGACTGACCTCATGACACAGGGTGGCATTGGGAAACTGTAAGCCTGCCAGCTGGCCTCTGGCTAGATGATCTTGGCCCGCCTATCCAACTGGCTCTCTCTCAAAGCGGGTAACAACAACAAATAGAACTTTTATAAAAACTTTTCAAACAACAACTACAACAACACATTTATAAAACCCAAACCAAACATTTATATATGGAAAAAAAGAAAACTTAACTTATGTGGGCCTGTCCCCTAGAACATGGGGGAAAGGTGAAATGGGCAGATGGGACCTAGGGGAGGGCATTCCGCCCTCCTCCATTTTTTACCTATGCTCGATGGCAAATTGCAGGTATCCCTGCCATGGATGCCTGCCACTTGGAGACCGACTGGTGGTGAAGCTCCACATCATCAATCTCAGTCTGGAGGTACTGGGAATAAGCCTCCGCCCTGTGTTCCCATACCTCCTGAAAAGACCCTTGCTGGCACGTGCAAATCCTGCCCTGCTTGGGGTGCTAGGGGATGCTAGGGATGGCAAATGGAGAGACCCTTGCTGCCATGTGCAAATCCTGTCCTCCATGTTTGGGTGGGGGTGCTCGTGCTCCTGCCTGACTGCTGGAAGAACCCCCCACAGTACCTTCTCTCTCTGTGGCAGACATCCGCTGCCACATGCTGATGCCCACAGTGTTTGTGCCTGACTGCCCACCACCCACGCACCCACCCGCACACCAGTGAGCTCACTCTAAAGGATAGTATTCTTCTTGTCCTCAAAGTAAAAAAAAAGTTTACAAACCTGACAGGAGTGGCAGAACCTCCTGTGCCCTCTTGTTCCTCTGATGGGGAGCTAGTCTCCTACACCACCAAAGGTGCTGCAGCAACCTCTTCCTCCTCCACCACCGGCTCCAGGAGCACCACCTTGGCCCCTCGGCATTTAATCAGAACAACAGTCTTCTTCATTATTTTTTTTCAAAGTTCCACACAAAGCCAAACAAAACACAGTCACCCACCAAGTCACACCAACCAGCCAAACCAACACAGTCAAACCAACACACAGTCGAACAGAGCCAAACACATCAAAACAGAACCAAACAGACAGACAGCCACACACACTCTCCACACACAAGCTCCACACGCACTCGAATTTCCAGTTTCCGAATTCCGATGTGATCAATCTCTAAACTCCCAAACCGAACCAAATGCCACTGAACCGAACGGCTGAACCCAAACTCGGCAACTGAACTGGATGACTGAACCCGAACTCAGTGACCAAACCGAACGACCAAATGACCAAACAACTGAACTGCGACTTGTTTGCCCATCCCTATTGATCATCTTCTCCCCAGGACCTCATGTGTGGAGTCCCACAGGTTCCATTCTGTCCCCTCTCCTGTTCAGTGTGCCCATGTAGCCTTCATGTGAGATCATCAGAGGGTATGGAGTGCGGTGTGATCCAACTCTACCTATCTTTTTCAACTGACTCAGGTCCGCCAGTCTCTGTGCTTACCTGGTGTCTGACAGCTGTGGGGAACTGGATGAGGGCAGTCATCTGAGGCTAAATTCTGACAAGTTGGAGGTGATGTTGCTGGGTGGGGCTGAGGGAGTGGTGGCACCTGCCATTGACGGGGTCTGTCCTCTGTTGGTCCCCTAGGTCTGTAGTCTGAGGGTGCTCCTTGACTCATGGCTCCGCCTGGATGTCCAGGTGGCGACTCTGGTGAGGGGAGCATTTCACCAGTTACATTTGGTGCAATGGCTTCAGCTGTTTGTCTGATCTCGCCACCATCATCCATGATTTCATCACCTCAAGAAGACTAGATTATTGCAACACGCTCTATGTGGGGCTAGCCTTGGTTATGGTTCGGAGACTGCAGTTGGTGCAGAACGTGGCGGTTCGTCTCCTTATGGGGATGGGTTGCCCTGAGCGCATTACACCAGTGCTGCGTTCTTTGTGCCTATAGTCTTCTGAGCATGATTCAAGGTGTTGGTTTTGACCTACAAAGCCCTAAACGGTCTGGGCCCCACTTATCTGCAGGACTGCCTCACCCCCTGGGTCCTGGATTGGCCACTGCGGTCTTCCAGGGGTGCCTTCCTCGAAGTCACCTGGGTTTCCCTGATGGTGATGATAAGAGGGGTGTTCTCAGTGATGGCACTGTGGCAACCATCCTTCTTTCCAAAGAATATGTAAGACCTGACTGTTCCTCCAGGCTTTTGGTGAGGGAGATGGGTGAAGGGGGGGGGGGGAGGTTGGCTCCACCTGGGATATGTTTTATTCGGGTTTTATAATGTTGTCTTGTGGTTATTTCGTATATATTTATTATTATTATTTACATTGTTGTTTTTTATATGTTTTAATACATTGTGAGCCATCCCAAGCTGCTGTAGTAGGATGGGGCGGCCACAAAATCTAACACTTTGAAAATTACTACTAGCTCTGTGGGCCAGCTAAGAGTTGTCAAATGGAAACCTGAGGGACAAACTCAAGGCAGAGGAAGGAAGTAAATATTGGCTCCAACCACAGGTCTATCTGCTATCATCCAGTGCATGCCCTCAATCCTGCTCCCTTCCTCCTGAGTGCGCTACTTTATTCTTCGAAGGTAGGGCTAGATAGATGGGCCAGATCAAGAAACTGGAAAAGGTCCAAATGAAAACTAGCTGTTCGCCCGGAGTTTCCTACCCCTCCCTATGCAGCAGGAGAAATTAGCCCTTAGATTGAGACTGTTTTTAGATGAGCGCCACACACTCGCACCTAAAAATCACGCACCTGTGAAAAAGAGCGCTGGCGGGGTTTAGACATGTGGGGGCGCACCTTATAGCGCTCACACATTTTTTTAAAGGTGCCAGTTAAAGACCTTTCATCAAGGTCTTTAACTGGTGCCTTTTTTAAAAATGTGCAACTGCTTGCATGTCATTCTTCAGATGACATGTAAAATGGAGGCCTTGACCACTTACGCTGGGGGTTTTTTTAACAAAAAAACAACAACCTATGAAATTATGTTAAAAATCATGCTTGCTGAATTTTAAATCCAGTGAGGCTGATCCAAGATGCACACATGCACCAAAAGGAACACTCACCCAGTGCACACCATGCGTGCACTGTGTACATACATAGTATATACATGCATTGCACCTGGTGCATGCACATTCTACACTTGGTGTATATGTGCCCCTTTGATTGGGGTCAGTGACTGTATTTTTCCTTCCTACATTTCCCATGCAGATCCATTTGGAACTGCAGCTTTCTCCACAGCAGTAGAGGGCCAGAAGCATAACACTGCTATATACTTTTATAAAACTGGCATTGGACACACATGCCAGTCATTCATTACCATTAACTGCCTCTGCCATTCAGAACTATGAGAAGAGGGGATCCCAGTTGGTCTTTTCTGGAATGAATCTTGGCTATAGTGTTATGCAGCCCTCACTCATCTCTGCTGAAGAGGGCAATGATAGCAACTCTTCATTTTAACAAACTTTTCATTTTACATGGTTGGTTTCACTCTGACCTTGCTAACTTAAGAAATACTTTAGTCCTTAGGGGTTGTTGGTTGTTTGCTTGTTTTTTACATAAGAATCTCTAGCCCCTTTTCAGAGCATTTGATTTAGTTTGACTTAACAGTGTAAGAACAGTCCTACACACAATAATGATGAGGGAGCTGCCAGGTTTGTTATAGCTGGCAGCCTACTATAGCGAAGGGTGCAATGACAAGTCTGTCGTACTACGTCTCTTGTTCCTTCACTGGTAGGACCTCAATGAAGAGTCCCCAGGCTCTGAGAGTGGAAGGGGCCTGGTTCCACTGCTACAGGGAGAGATCAAGAGTTAGGAGGGAAGGAGAGGCTTTCCAGCTGGTATTAGGAGAGAGAGATCAAAACTGGGACTATTTAGTCTCTCTTCTGAACACCTGAGTGTCTGGCTATTCTGGGGCCCAACCTTGCTTTTGTTTTTATAAGACCAACCCAATCCTAAACAAAATAATCCCAATCCAATAACTAAACTATCCACTTTAGTTTATCAAAACAAACCCCAGGTTAGCCTCCTTACAGCAGGAACCACCCTTCTACTTTAGAGAAGAAATATTTGAAGCTTGAAAGCTTTTGCACACTTGTTAAAAGAAGGTGGTCCGTACAGTGGGAGATATTCTTTTTAACTACAGTACATCCTGACTCGAATAGGCCTTTGGGGATCTAAGTCTTTGTTTGTTTGTTTGTTTAAATTTTTATCCCTCCCTTCCCTCAAAGGCTCAGGGCTGCTTACAGGAATATAAAATACAAACAAAGGAAAAAAAACATATAAAAACATATTAAAAAGAAACCCTAAACCCCACCCACTAACCCTCTTTTCAATCCCTCCACCTCATCGCATACAACCCTATCCCCATCCCTGTTCATATCCCCTCTCACCAGGGGGCGTGGCACCATTCCCCCAGACTACCCCTATCCCTGCTCACCAAATGCCTTTTGTTCATTTATGGATAATTAAGGGTTGGTTGGTTGGTTTATTTTATTTCAACTTTCACCCCCACCCTTCCAAAATGGCTCAGGGTGACTTACAAAACAAATAAGAACAACTTCTAATATATATAAAACAGCATTTTAAAAAAACCAACCCCACCACAACCACCCAAAACCATCCCCAAGCGCACCAGTTTTCTTGATCCCTCGCAGTCCGGCTTTTGTTTGGGCTATGGCACTGAGACTGCATTTTAGTGGCTTTGGTCAATAACCTTCACCCAGAACTGGACCAGGGTCATTTGACCCTGCTAATCCAATTAGATCTGTCAGCTGCATTTGATACCGTTGATCATGAGATGCTGGTGACTCGCCTGCAGGACTATGCTGGGATGGGCAGAACCATTCTTGAATGGTTCCGCTCCTTCCTGGCTGGGAGAACTCAGCAGCTGGTGATCGGGGATTGTTCATCTTCTCCCCAGGACCTCACTTGTGGAGTTCTGCAAGGCTCTATTCTGTCCCCTCTCTTGTTCAATGTGTACATGCAGCCGCTCGGATCTCCAGGTTGAGGCTGTGGCAAGGAGTGCTTTCCGCCAATTACATCTGATGTGATGGCTTCGGAAATATGTCTCAGACTCCGACTTGGCCACTGTCATCCATGCCTTCATCACCTCAAGATTAGACTATTGTAACATGTTCTACATGGGGCTACCTTTGGTGATGGTCTGGAGACTGCAGCTGGTGCAGAATGCAGCAGCCCAGCTCCAGGACGGGTCACCATGTACGCATCACACCAGTGCTCCAAGCTTTGCACTGGCTTCTGATAGCCTTCTGGGCCCGATTCAAAGTGTTGGTGCTTACCTATAAAGCTCTATATCGAGATAGCTTGAATCATGAGTAATTTTGACATGGGATATGGGGCAGTAGGGGAGGAGCGCGAGGTTATGGAGGCACCGTCTGGTCCATCTTTCTGGGATGAGTTTCAGGAAGTGACGCTAGCTGATACTGTGGATGTTCTGGGGTCTGTTAGAGCCACTAGTTGTGAACTAAATCCATGCCACACCTGGTTGGTGAAAGTCTCCAGGGAGACCTTGGGGACAGTGCTGGCAAGGGTAATCAATGCGTCCTTCCAGCAGGGGAGATCGTCACCCGGTCTCAAGGAGGCCGTGGTGCGCCCCCTGATGAAGAAGTTATCTTTGGATGTGGATGCATTCACCAATTACCAACCAGTCTCTAACCTTCCCCTTTTAGGGAAGGTTATTGAACAGGCAGGTGCATCTGGACAGTGTTAGTTTCCTTGACCCTTTTCATTTTTTTCATTTTTTTCATTTCATCTTTAATTTATACCCCGCACTCTCCCAACCAAAGTCAGCTCGAGGCGGCTTTTCAGTCTCGGTCCCGCCCCAGCTATGGCACAGAGACGGCGCTGGTGGCCTTGATGGACGATCTCCGCCAGGAGATGGATGCAGTACATTCAATATTTCTAATCCTGCTAGATCTCTCAGCAGCTTTTGATACAGTGGACCATGGGCTGCTATTGAGACGATTGCGAGACCTGGGGGGTCTGGGCCGGACTGTCCTTGGATGGTTCTGCTCATTCCTCTCGGGAAGAAGCCAGCGGGTGTTACTAGAGGCAGAAACATCTAGCCCCCAAGCCTTAACCTCTGGCGTTCCGCAAGGTTCGATCTTGTCTCCACTATTATTTAATGCATATATGCAGCCCTTGGGGGAGATCATGAGAGGGTTCGGGGTGCGTTGTCACCAATATGCTGATGATACTCAGCTGTACCTCTCTTTTTCAACTGACCCAGGTCCTGCCGGCTCAGTGCTGTCCCAGTGTTTGGAGGCCGTGGCAGATTGGATGCGGCAGAGCAGACTGAAGCTCAATCCTGATAAGATGTAAGTGATGGTGGTGGGTAGGGCGAAGGAGGTGTTGGTTCCCCTCGTCGAGGGGGTCTGCCCTCCCATAGCCCAGCAGGTTCGGAGTCTGAGAGTGTTGTTGGACTCAGACCTCTGCCTGAATTGACAGGTGGAGGCGGTGGCTAAAGCCGCCTTCTGCCAGCTGTATTTGGTGTGGAGGCTGCGTCCATTCATTTCCAGGCCTGACCTGACGGCCCTCATTCATGCCTTCATCACTTCAAGGCTAAACTACTGCAACGCGCTCTACGTGGGGCTTCCCATGACGCTGGTCTGGAGGCTGCAGCTAGTGCAAAACGCGGCGGCCCATCTCCTGACGGGGACGGGTCGACGGGAACATATTACTCCCATGCTCCGTGTCCTTCACTGGCTGCCTATCGCATACTGGGCCAGATTCAAGGTGTTGGTTTTGGCCTATAAAGCCCTACATGGTTTTTGTCTGTCATATCTCAGGGACTGCCTCACTCTCTGCGTCTCAGAGTGACCCCTTCAATCTGCCAGGGACGCCTTTTTGGAGGTCCCCCGGATAAAACAGGGGGCCACAATGGAGAGGGCGTTCTCAGTGGCTGGGCCGCGACTTTGGAACTCCCTTCCGGAGGAAGCCCGCCTAGCCCCAAGTCTATTGGCTTTCCGCCGAGCCTATAAAACCTGGCTGTTCGTCCAGACCTTCGGGGGGTTAGGGGGGGAAGTTTCTTTAGGGGGAGGATTTTTGGTTTTAGAAGAAAAAATTTAAGATGTGAGCATTGTAATTATGTTTTAAATTGTTTTTTATTGTTATATATTTTATCTGTTGTAAGCTGCCCCAAGATGCCATTGGCATGAGGGGGCAGCTAAAAAATGCAAGGAAATAAATGAATAAATGAATGGTCCTGGCCCCTCCTATCTGTGAGACCGCCTCACTCTCCGTGCCCTGGTTCAACCCCTGCGGTCCACCAGGAGCACCCTTCTTGATGTCCCCCCAGGTGGTACGGTGGGCTACAATAGAGAGGACATTCTCGGTGGTGGCACCCAGGCTGCGGAACTCCCTTCCAGTGGAGGCCTGGGTGGCCCCAGACCTTGCCTTAATTTGACAACAGTACAAGACCTGGCTGTTCCACCAGGACTTTGCTGAGGGAGGGAGGTGAGGGTGAGTGGGTGGGTGGTGGGTTTTTTAATTTTCTTATTCTTATGCTTCCCTTTTATGTATTTTATGTATATTTTAAAATATTTTAACTTTTGTAAGCCGCCTCAAGTGGCCTAGGCAGGAGAGGTGGGGTATAAATAATGAAAATAAATTAAATAAATAAACCACCCCTTCACACTCCTACCCCAAACTGCCCCATTCCCTATCCCTGCTCACCAAATGCCTTAACAAATAAATAGGTCTTACACCACCTCTGGAAGACACTCGGGCTCAATAAACCTCTGGGGGAAGGGAGTTCGATAGCATCGGGGCAGCAACCAAGAACATCTCCCTGCAAGCCCTCACCATACAAATAAGACTAACAGATGGTACTCACAGGGAGACACTCCTGACCAATCACAGGGGCCACAATGGGGCATGGAACAACAGGCAGGGTCTCAGATATGTGGGACCTAGACCATTTAGGACTTTAAAGGTCAAAGCCAGCACCTTGAATTGGGCCCGGAAAATTATAGGCAGCCAATGCAGACCTCGGAGCACAGGTGTAATGTGCTCCTGGTGACTAGTCCCTGAAAGAAGCTCAGCTGTCACATTCTGCACCAACTGCAGCTTCTGAACAGTCACCAATGGCAGCCCCATGTAGAGAGCATTGCAATAGTGTAGCCTCGAAGTCATAAAAGCCTGGATGACAGTGTTATCATGGGTTGTTAATGGTCGAAGGACAGTCCTACAGTGCTGTAATGAGAAGAGAGCTGCTACCAGGCTTGTTATAGCTGGGGGCCTGCTATAGCGAAGGGCACAATGGCAAAAGTCACCACCCTCATCCATGCATTTGTCACCCCAAGACTAGAGTATTGCAATGCACTCTACATGAGGCTGCCCCTGGTGGTGGTTCAGAAACTGCAGCTGGTGCAGAATGCTGCAGCCTGTCTCCTTACTGGGACGAACTGCAGAGAGCACATTACAACAGTGCTTCAAGCACTGCACTGACTGCCAGTTGTCTTCCAGGCCTGATTCAAGGTGCTGGTTTTAACCTTTAAGACCCTAAACGGCCTGGTCCTGCTTACCTGAAGGATTGCCTCACTCCCTGCATCCCTGGGCAGTCACCAAAGTCATCTGGGAGTGCCCTCCTGAAGGTCCCACATTTTTGGTGGGTCCGAACGGACAGGAGGGCATTCTCGGTGGCTGTACCATCACTTTGGAATGCCTTCCCAGCAGAGATCTGCCTTAGCCCAGATCTCCTTGCCTTCCAACAAAGCTGTAAGATGTGGCTCTTCTGTCAGGTGTTTGGCCTGGGGAGAGGGAGGGTGGGTTGGGTAAGGGGGGTGTTTCTTGCACGGACAACTGTGATTTTATGCTATTATTATTATGATTTTATATTTTGTATTTATATTATTGTTGTATTTTATATTATTGTTGTATTGGAAACTGGTTGTGAGCTGCCCTGAGTTGCCTTTGAGCAGGAGGGGTGGGATAGAAATATTTATAATAAATAAATAAATACACGTGTCTTTGCTTCTAGCTAAGACGAAATGAAGATGCCATTGCACATTTGCAAATATTATTCAGATGTATTATTGAATATCAGTACAGACTTTGTCCAGGTATGCAATATTCAAATACTGTATTTGTTCATTTGGGTTTTTTAGGTCATTTCATTCATTTTGACATTACGGTTTTAGTCATTTTGATATTTCAGTTATTTCAGCGTAGTCATTTTTGATAGTTTGGTATTCGTTCACTCATTCAGAACTCTTTAGCACTAATTGTGCACCAAGCAGTTGTGCAACATTGCTGCTGCACTTACTCGCACAATTGTACTCTTGCACAACAGTTTAGTGCACAACAGTGCTAAATAGTACCAAAATACTGAAGTGACCAAAATAACCAGAAACAAATATTTGTTTTGGCAGATGAGGAGAGAAATGAATAGCTCTTTGTATTCCCTTCACTGGAGATGAAACAAAGAGAGCGAATCTGTCACATTCTCTATACAAACAAATTATTTGTTTGAGCCCCAGAAATTCTAACCTTGACAGAGAATGGGGACAAAGGGATCAAGCTGGTCAAATTAAAGGGTGGGGCGGAAACATAAGTCTGCTTTGGCTGTGTTTGTTTTTTTGATAACTTTATTTCATGTGGCTATTTGTTTTATGATAGCCAAGTTTGATGTCCCAGGGTTTCTCTCTGAAGCTAACACCTCATGGTGGTGATCTGGAGGCAGAGAGTGGGTGGATAATTTTATTGTCATTTTCCATGGGTAAAAACAGACACACACCTTATTCTCCTTTAACATCACTTTAACATCATTTTAACATTTCTTATGCGTGTTGCAGGGTTGCATTGGCACCCTGGGCAGCCCTGCAACCTGCATAAGAAATGTTAAAGTGGTGTTCAAGTGGAGTTAAGGTGCATGTCTGTTTTTACCCCATGATGGCTGGATGATTCAGTGGTCAGCAACATGATGGCTGAATTCTCAAGGTGAGTCCAGAAAGAAAACTCTAAAAGTTAATGCAAAATTAAACTTCACCCTAAGCTGTCAGCTTTTTAAAAAAGCTAAGTTAAAGGAAGGTCCAGTGTTTAGAGCAGGAAACTGAGTCAGGAATTCTGGGTTTTGTTCCCTGCTATCCTCGGACATTGGAGGGGGGGAAAGCTCTCGCTGGGCATTTTCACACAAGACACTCTCCACCCATACATGTTGCAGGCCTGCAGTGTTGAACTATGGGTGCCATGTAACATGTATAGTGGGTGGGTAGTGGGTGGAGAGTGTCTTGTGTGAAAATGCCCACTGTTTTACCATCACTGGAGCATCTCAATTGGTGGCAGAAGTTGGCATACGAACGTACACAGACTACAGATGCTTCTACCATTGATTCCCTGCACAGATCAGGACTAGATGATGTGCTGGTTGAATTATCAGTGAGTTTTCACCCAAGCCTAGCTACACTGAAGGCTTTTCTACAAGAAGTTAGCTATAACGGTAATGACAGTAAAATATTCCTAAATAGCTTCCATTTTGTCCTCTTGACATATGACCAATTCAGGAGTAAAAGTGATTTTAGTCTTAAGTACTCCAAAGTATCCATTAGTGGGAACTCACCCCTAAAGCTCTAATAGTTCCCTTATTGCAGTCACCAGTGGAATGGTGATAGTGACTATGGGTATTTTCAGACGTTACGCGGGCCGTTGGCCCCATACCAGCACCACCGGCTTCGTTCCCCACCAGGGTCACCCCGTAACGGCACAACAGACGTGCCGGGGGGATCCCGGCGGGGAAAGTGGGAGGGGCCAGGGCCGCGCGGCGCAACGTGCGGCCACACGGCCCCGCCCCCTCCACGCACCCCGCCGCCCGCCCTCCGAGGAGACGGGCGGGCGGCGGGGCCAATGCGGCCGCCGCGTCCGGCCAAACGTGCCACAGCCCGGGATCCCGCCGGGGATCCCGGGCCATGGCGCGCGGCCAGACGTGACTTTTCCTTGGTCACGGCCTGGGGTCCGTTTGACCACGCTTCCCGGGACCTTCCCCCGGCTAGCCCGGGAAGCGTGGTTCAAACGAACCCCATGTGGGGATTGACCGTGGCCAACATCTGGCGCGCCGCAAACAGACGTACGGGACACGGTGACCACAGGTGGGTATTCACCGTGGTTCACCGTGTTCACATAACGTCTGAAATCACCCTATGTCAACAACACACTGGTGATAGCAAACGAGTCTACACTAGACTTTTTTTGTGGGGTGGGGTGGCTCTCATTGTTCTGCATGGCCTTGAGACAGCCATTTACTTTCTCTGTTTGTTTGTTTGCTTTCCCATTCTGGTTGCAAGGCTTATTTGGAAAGCATTTTAAAATGAGATTCAAATTATATTCAGTTTATTCAATTGATGCTCTAGGATTCTGTACACCCTGAAAACCCCCAAATTTGTCCTTACTACAGATCTGTCTTTACAGTGTCTAAAACTTTGTATTTTGCATGTCCTTGATTTCTCCGTGTCCATGGCCATTATTATAGGAGTTTTCTTTATTCAAAATTAAATGATTCAAAATCAATACAGTAGATAGCTGTAATGGTTGTAGGGTGTTTGCTTAACAAAAGCAGCCTTCTCTTAGTCAAGGTTTCCCTCAGTAGGTTACATCTACTGGAATTCTTTGGTTTGACCTGTTTACTGAATGGTATTTTAAGCACTGTGGGAGCGGGAAGGGATGCGTGAGACTTGCCAGCATTGTGTGATTGCAGTTTGTGTGTTTTTCCACAATGGACACAGGATGGGACAGGAGGGTTTGAGGCCAAAAAACACCCCCACCCCCAGAAGTGGCTCCAGCAGCTCTGGTATTTATCCTGCGCCCCCTCAGCTCCCATGCGTAGGCATGCTTTATATGGGAGGAAGACACAGCAAATGTATGGGAATTGCCTTTCTTTAAACATGAGTGATTTGCCAAGTATTTGCCATGTCTTCCTCATAATGAGTTTGTCTCTGCGTAGGAAGGAGAGACAAGTAGCAAAGTGGCTGAAGCTGCTTGCAAGAGTGGGAGTTGTGGCAGCCTCGCACACACTCTCCTGTCCCATTGTATGTTTAATGTGTGCACAGCCATAGTGATGGGGAAAGGGCCATATTAACAGCCTTGCAGGCTTCTTTTTTTCTGTTTCCCCCAGACCAGGGGCTGAAATTTCCCCCATGCCATGTTGCCAAGGTGTCAGCTAACCTGCTGCTCTAGGCCATGTTTAAATGAGTCAGCTATCCACCTGTCTCGGTACATCTCCTGGGTAACCTACCTTATTTTAGGACTGCTCACGCTCACACATTTTGGATAAAAGCAGAGTTCTTACCTTGTGGAATAGTTTCCTTCTCTTTAAATGTGAATGTTGTGTGATCACTGGGAGTGGAAGTGGGGCTTAGTTTCCCCAGAGCAAATGTTTGTAAAAGGAACTCGGGACTTGTCTAAATTAGTTACTGATGTAGCTCCTCTGGTGCAACTTGTACAAAGGCTGGGCTTTATGCATACAAAATTATTGCAGTCTCGATAAAACTGTCTCGTCTACCAATAAAAGAGCCCATTGTTAGAGTGTTTTATGGTGCAAACAACTGGGATAAAAAATAACTTCACCAAAGTCACCACATCAGCTGTAAGATACCAGTAACATGCAGAGCAGATTCCAGCCAAGCCATCGCAACCAGACTTTGCAGCTGGAAACCGCGTGACGGAATACATGAGTTTGGTACAAACCACTGGCAAACACATGAATGACCGTGCCCTCCTAATCAACCACGAGGAGTTTACACAGGGGTACACGCTGTTTGCCTTTGATCTATCTCCCAATCAGGAAGGTGGCGATCATTACTCGCTGATTAAAAATGGAAACCTGAGGGCGGAAATACGTTTTGCTGTAGCCTTACCCATCACCATCAACATGATCATTTATGCTGTTTTTGACAATGTGATAGAGATAAATCAGAGGAGAAACGTGCTGTTTGACTATATGTAACATGGGCACCATACAGTTATTACATGTTTTATCATCAGACCCTTACACAAGAAAGACTTTCTTGGATGTGTTCCCAAGCGACTGGCTCCCTAAAGGGAGATTAGTGCAAAGGCCTGTAGGGCTGGTGGTCAACACACACACACCCATACCCAGCCTGGAGAACATTGGCTGGCCATCTACCTAAGAGAACACAATCAGGGCGAGTTTTTTAACTCTTACGGACAGTCCCCTGACAGCGCCCTGTTCCCTAGAAGCAATTTAAAATTTTTGAACAAGAATGGTTGTAGGAATGTATTTCAACACAGCCAATTACAAGACCCGAACTCTGTGGCCTGTGGTTTTCATTGTGTCTTTTTTCTCCATCACCAGTGCAAGGGTTTACCTTTTGAACAAATTTTAGAAATGTATTCTGATAATTTAGCAGAAAATGATCAAATGGTGACTCATTTTGTAAAAAATAAAAAGTACTGTTTGGACAGGCCCAGGATTATGGTGGGCATGTTACGACAAGCCCAGACCTGTGTTTCCTGTAGTGAATTTCATAGCCATGTTTTTCAATAAAACTCCCCCTTGTGGGTTTAAAAGTAATCACAACTGTTGTTTTTCGTTTTTTTGAGGGACTTAAAAGTAATACACAAGACAAAAGTTGTTCTTTAAAAGAAAAGTTGAACATTTCTTTTAAAGTACACATAATTTCAAAAATCACAAGAGATTGTTTTTACATCCTGATCCAGTTGAACATACCGGTCAGTCTAGTTCTAGAAGGGGTAAGGGGAGATGTTGGTTGACTGGGTTCGAGCAGGGCCATGATGGATGATTTGGCATTGTTAAGATGTTCCAGGTAGAGGAATTTCTTATCAGAGAGGAGGGGATGTTTGCTTCAGCAAAGGCTTTTACAAAAACATCCCAGCCTGCTGGGGTTATTTTGAGGGCGTGGTGTTGAGTAGCTGCATGCACCAGGTCCAGCATGCTAGAACCTCTTATTGGTGTGCCTTTTTACAAAAAAGTACCCCATTCATCCCAGGTGGGTTGAGGAGTAGACTGCTTTAGTTTATCCAGCAGAAGTTCAGCATTGATCTGATTCTGCTTACTTACTCCCCTCAACACATCCTGAATTATCGGGTCTGACCCCGCAAAGTGTTCAGAGTGGGGGAGAAGGGATGCATCATCTGAAGGGGGCATCTGCAATGTGAGTCTCCCCTTCTCTGCATCCCCCTGTTTCACCAAAGTTAAATATTTTTGAAGTACAGAAGCATACTGATTAACTTTCTTATACTCCCCCAAGTCAGATCTTTGCAGAATGCATTTCAGTTCTGCATCCAAAGTGCAGGTTACAGCAAGTGTAATGGGCACCGCGTCTGCAGGAGGGCTAACTCTCAGCTGTTCTAGCTGTCACTCAGGCACGAGATACATTTTCTCTCTGTATTCCATTATTGTCTTGTTAGTAAACCACTAAGGAGAGGAATGGCTATGCTCAGTAAGGGAGCAAGAAAGCCTCCTCTTTGTTTCAGCAGCTGCCTCTTTCTTTAAAGAGAGGTATTTTTATTAGATAGGTTTTTTATAGCCTTTCATTCTCTCTTCAACACCCCTATCTGTCAGGGGTTGAGGGGGAGGTTTCCCTTTAAAACATTAAGAGCAATTTCAGAGATGGAAATCAAAAGATCATCAGAATCAGCACAAAGAATAGCCTTCCACTGACTTAAGGGGGCCCTGACAAGTAGCTTCAGAAGAGGTAGGTTTCTCTGTACCCGAGCTGCCATGTTGAGCCTGCAGAGGAGATACAAAAATGGGGGAGTGGGGAGGAAAAATCAGCGGTTTTTATCCCCTTTTTTCATAGTATAAACAATTGGCCAATCAGGAGGGAAGAACCCAGTTCTTAATCTGTACTCCTCAGGGGTGGTGGGGATTAAATCCACCACCAAATATCTGTAGGGTTTACAGGTCGCATCTGCCTAAGATTCCAGGAAAAACTGGGATCTTCCAGGGTACATTTGCCAGGCTAGAATGACTACCTGAAGTTTATCTCTAGGATTCTTAAAAATCACCAAATACTTTGCGTTCAAGTGAATGGTTCTGCTCTTTTTGCCCCTGAGAAGAGGTTCTGAACTATAAACAAAATGCTCATATTATAATGGTACACATACCTGGTGAATGCTTTTTCTACCTCATCACTCTCTGAGGCAGCCTGCATTAAATCATCTACTATGACCCAGCTTGTTTTATTAACAGGGAACAAAGAATCATCAGTCAGAGTGTTGGGCAGACCCTCTACAAACTTAACAAAGGGGTATTTACAAAGTATCACTTTATACAATGGCTGCCACCAGCAGCTGTAACACCATCCTACATTGTCAGGCATGGTGGAAAGCACATGCCTCCCATGGTCTAACAGATTTTTTATAAAGTATGTTTTCCAGACCCACTCAGCCCTGCAATCAGAGCACAGAAAGGGTGCTGCCACCTAGTGTCCATGGTTAATAACTGTAGGGCACACTACGGTAGTCTTCTCTAAGCACCCTCTTATCGTACACCACTCTCTGTGTTTTCCTAAGAGTCTTTGCCTCTATTTGAAAATGGTTTTTGTCTCTTACTATGGAGGGTTATTGAATTGTTATCATTTTAGCTTCTTCCCATCATGAATTATAGACCCAAACCAGATCTTTCAAACTCTCAAAATTGACTTTTTCACAATTGGCACTGTTCAGTGTAATCCGATTCACCTTCATGCACACTTTACCATTACTCAGCTTGTACCCATACGTTTTAGGACCTCCTGAAGCATATTCTACAATGTGCTGATTTGGGGGAAGTTCGCTCATCAGTTATCCTAAATAGTCACCCAGAGGAGGATCCCATTCCCCCTTGTGGCTCACGTATATGACAGAGTCTGTATCATGGTAAAGACAGCACTCCTTTAAGCCTTCTAGCAATTTGTACAACTCCAGGCATGCATAGGTGGTTGTGAAGGCTGCTATAAAAATATTGGTGGTGTGTGAAATCACACAATGCTCCTTAGACTCTTTCCAGCACACACAGGCTGCATCCTCCCCCAAGAACTCACAGAGGGAAACAACATTATTTATTTATTTATTAAATTTCTACCCCGCCCCTCCTAAAACAGCTCTGGGCAGCTTACAATAAAAAAGACAATCACATATAAAATATGTCTAAAAACAGTTAAAACATATCAAAATACAATATTCAAAGTATTAAACAGGGCCCGGGAACTCAATAAAACAATAAATAGGGTAAGGGAGACAAAACCCTCTAACCCACCCTCCCACCCTCCCCAAAGGCATGGGTGAACAGCCAGGTTTTACAACTTCACCGAAATGTCAGAAGGCTTGGGGCCAGGTGAGCTTCCTCTGGGAGAATGCCCTCTCCATTGTGGCCCCCTGCTTAACACAGGGAACCTCCAGGAAGGCACCCCCAGCCGACCAAAGGAGTCGCTCTGGGGGGTGGAGGGCGAGACAGTCCCTGAGGTATGAGGGGTCCAGACCATGAAGGACCTTGTAGATCAACACCAAAACCTTGAACCTGGCTTGGCACGCTATCGGCAACCAATGCAGAGTCCGGAGCACAGGTGTTATGTGCTCCCGACGACCCATCCCTGAAAGGAGACGGGCCGCTGCATTCTGCACTAGCTGCAGCCTCCGAACCAGGAACAAGGGAAGCCCCACATAGAGCACGTTGCAGTAGTCCAGCCTCGCGGTGACGAAGGCCTGGATGAGGGAGGCCAGGTCTGGGCCGGAGATGTACGGACGCAGCCTCTGCACCAGATGCAACTGGCAGAAGGCAGCCTTCATGACTGCCTCGACCTGCTGCTTCAGGTGGAGATCCGCATCCAATATCACCCCCAGACTCTGGACCTGCTGAGCTATAGGAGGGCAAACCTCCCCAATCAGGGGGGCCACTACCTCCCTCGCTCTCCCCACCAACATCACCTCCATCTTATTGGGGTTGAGCTTCAGTCTGCTCTGCCACATCCATTCTGCCATGGCCTCCAAACACTGGGATAGCAACGAGACAGCAGGGTCTGGGTCAGTTGAAAAAGAGAAACACAAGCTGAAAAAGTTCTTCAAGATATCTGACAACAGCCATGTTACCAAGATTGGACCTTTGCGCAAACTTTCCCCAGAAAGAATTAAGGTAGAGCTTAATGATACTATGTTTTGCAGGGTTCACCTCAATATGTTTGGGATGTAAGCGTACCCCTTCTTTCCTATAGTACTCCTCAACATAGCTAGCCTGTTGTTCCTCACTAGTGCACCAGCTGGGATAGCCAGAGGCCTCCTGTTTATGCTGGAGATGCATGTTTATGTACTCAGCAAACAGCTTATCAGACTTGTTTTCAAAGTGCCAGACTTCAAAGATTTTCCCCACCCTGTAGCCCTTCTCCAGAGCGACAATCAACTCAATGGTAGGGCTGNCTGGTTGCAAGATTGTTTTCTCTGATCTCATTATTCGCAAGTGCAACAGATATAGCACAGACATGAAGGCTATTAATAAATGTGTTCGAAATGTTAACAAGTCTGTTGGTGCTTTCATTAAAGATATTGACACGGTTTTGGTCTCGCATAGGAACATTGTAGCCGCTGATAGCAATATGTTTTTGGACGATGGTGTACATCTTTCACAATCTGGCATGTCTATGTTCTATAGTAACATTAGGTATGCAATATTGCAAAATGTATTGTGATGTATGATTTTAGGAATGCATATTGATGCAAGAAGACCTCTATATTTTGTATATTTAAAAGCCCTGGAAACTTTTAAAAATACACTCATTTTTTTCTCCATTTCTTTCTGTAGATTATCAAAAGAAAAGAAGAAATGGCACACGATTCTGCAAAGCAGAAACGTGATGATTCCTCTTCTAAGCTGCGCAATAGAAATCACTGTCTGAGCCCTACATTGTCACTTTGCAATGGGGGAAAAAAAGGGTACAGGAGACAGAGAACCACCAGAAAAAGCAGCACTGAGTCTCGCCAACCACAATTACCACAATCTTTTGTGGATGCTCCAGCTGTTGCTTTATGCGCTGCACACTCACAGCCTCCCCTTGTGTTGCGACCAGAGGCCCCACAGCAGTATGATGTTGTGGAATTGTCTCAGCCAATCCTATCAATGCATATTTTGCCAGTAAAAATATCATTGCCACAGCCTGGCACTTCTAAATGCCGTTACTTTCTTTCTTCACATGACACACTGGAGGAATATCTTGCAAAATGCACACCATCCTCCGATGTAGAACAATCATCATTAGAATGAAACAACGCTATAGAAAGCCAATTGTTGTCACAGTTCAATGATGATGAAAAGCTTCCGCTTGAAATCGAATGCACAACCGATGAATCTCAAAAATGCACGCAGGAGGCAGTAACACACCGACGTGACAACACCCAGTGCCCATTGTCTACGTCAGCGAGAGATGCGGAAGAAATAGAAAACGCTCTAGACAGTGAGGCGGTACTACTGGGTGTGTCTGACAACACCACTGTGAGTGCTGCACATTGTAATGCCAACTCAGACAGTGATGTCACCGCTGATGACATAATCGCAGATAATGTTGACATTATCGATGACGCCGATGGCTATGACTATGAAGATCTAACATACACCTCAAGTTACACACAATCGAAATTGGCAAGTCAACCGCACAAAAGAACCAGGATTGATGACAACCCGATAAATGTGGAACAGCAAGGCCAAGGAAAGGATTTGACTTTGCACTCTAGAATAAGGAAAAATATAGTGTCAATGTAAAACAGATGTTTGTCTAAAAGTCAATCAATCAGCTCCAACCACACCACCATGACAACAGAAACCAATGCCAGCAGTCCATCACCAGTGGCTCATAGCAGAACCATTACTAGAAATTCTACGCCTGCGTGTTTGCCGGCTCCCTCAACATCAACAAATGATGATGGTGTTTCATGTCACAGCAAGAAACAATCACCCAAACCACCGACAGCCATGGAGATGCAAGAAAAGCGCAAAGGTCAGATGTCTTGAAATATTTCACTGCCTGTGACAAAAATAAATTTGTAGTCCAGTGCAAATACTGTTGCAGGAAAATAACATGAGCGAAAGAAGGAGGTAAGAGCCGCCCTGGTACTAGTGGCATGCATAGCCACATGAAGCACCATCACAAGTCTGTTCTCAATGCCTCTAGCAGAACACACTGCAGAACAACAAGCACCTCCAATCCATCTAGAAGCACTGCTAGTGGTATGACTGTGAGACAACATTGCCAGAATCTGGACAAAATCAAATGAAATGGCCAGCATCTCACCATACTGCACAGTACTACCTTGCACTGGTGTCCAAGATGCTTTCAGTCGACATGCTTCCCGTCTCATTTGTTGAGAATGAGGGAGTCCATGAATTAATGGAGGGAATGGCACCACAATGGAAGGTACCGTCACAATTTTATTTCACTACAAACACTATTCCCAACTCTACGAGGCATCATGCAAAGCAGCATCAGATGCTATTCGTGACTGTGAGGGCAATGTTGTACACCTTACAACAGACATGTGGACCAGTGCACAGCACATGGAGTACCTGTCCATTACTGGCCACTGGATTCATCGTGACCCCAAGAATAGACTGGTGAGGCAGCAAGCCATACTTGCTTTGGAGCACTTTCCTGAGACACACACTGCCGAAAACATCCGGGATAAATTGTTACAACTGACAGAGCAGTGGTTACAGCCCCTTGGTCTCTCCGTTGGGTGCGTTGTTTCAGACAACGGGGCAAATATAGTGAAAGGCATTTCAGATGCCAGTTTCCAAAATGTATCCTGCATGGCTCATTCGCTGCATCTTGTGGCAAAGAAATTTCTCGAAGTGGATACATTGATTAAGGACACAGTAGAGCGTGCAAAGAAATTGGTGGCACACTTTCATAGATCGGCAACATCGCGCCGCGAGCTATGGAGGATACAGCAGGAGACAAACCTTCCACTTAATTTCTTCCCTATCGATGTCTGCATGCGGTGGAACTCCACATATCATATGCTGAAGAGACTGCATTCACAAAGGCTTGCAATCAAGACTTTCTTTGCTGTGGCCGCAAAGTCTGTAAAAGAAGCCTCAGATATGCAGATAATTCTCAGACAATGGAATGTAATAGAAAATCTCATTATTCTGCTGGAGCCCTTTCAGGCCATGATGGAGTTCATGAGCAAGGCTGATGCGACAGTCAGCCAGAGTTTGGCCTCGCTTGTATTATTAAGGAGCCAAATCAAAGACATCGCTGCCTCCTTTGATCATCAGTAGGTGGATGGTAAATGTCTTGCCATTATCTTGGGTAACATTATCCACCAGAGCACCCAGTTTGAGAAGATTGGTGAAGATTCATTGTACCGGATGACAACAGCTCTGGACCCATGTTTCAAGAAAGTTAAGAAGGTCTTGGGGGGGAAGAATCCGCTACCGCTGCACACAAAGAAATTGCCACACAGATGCTAGGAGAGCATGTCAACAACATGCATGATGAATCTGAAGAGGATGAAGCAGAGAGCATTTCTGAAGATAACACTCAACAGCCTCAGGCTTCTTTGATGTGGTCAAATTTTGAAAAGTATGGCCACCTTGCACAGAATTGCACTCGACGACCAAGAGTTGACCCGCTTCCTTGTCGTCACCGACCAATAACACTCTCCGCAGCCGAAGACGTGTACGACCAGTACCTTTCGTCAGATGGTGTGGTTGGCATGAATAATGATCCACTCATTTACTGGGCACAAAAAAGAGACACTTGGCCAGCACTCTACAGTCTGACAATCACACTCCTTGGTTGTCCTGCCGCAGTGTCCCATCAGAATGTTTATTCAGCTGTGCGGGCGCAATTGTAGGTAATAAAAGAACTAGTCTTTCCAGTTTAAATCTCGAGCGCCTAGCATTAATTAAAATGAACAGGTCATTCCTACCTAAAATTACTAAGGATTTCCTGCAAGCCACAGCTGAGGAAATAATGAGGTGCACCTCAGACGCAATTGATCACCAGAAAAAAGGTTATGATCACCCAGACAAAATCTCGGAAGGTATACAAGAGCACTGAGTGAGGAGGTAAGCTTGACCAGTGTCTGCTTGTGAGCAGAAAAGGTTGTGTTGCTGTAATGAAGTGTCAGTGATCCTTCTGTCTTTGATTGTGTAGTCAGACAGTGATTAATTTGTGCTGTCTTTTTCTGTTTCTCACACACAGTTTGCAGAACTCGCGTAAACAGATTGCAGAACTCTGGAACATGGATCTATTTTTCAGGATAGCAGCACCCACCAATGATTCAAAAAGTCAAGGATGCTGTGCGGTCATGGCCTCAATGGAATGATACATAGGCAAACTGGACTTGAGAATCACATAGCAATGCATGCACTCAGTGTGTTGTGTGCATCAGGGAAATAGTGTGTTAAAAAAATTAAATTAATGTATATAAACTTCATCTTGGCTATTTAGGGAAAGTGATGGTCCGTACGACTGAAAAAACAGCAGTCAAGAGAAGTGATCAATCCAAAGTTAAAGCTAAGTATAATTATTATTTTTTAAATGATACATATGGCCTATGTACACGTACAAGTATGTGTACATGTACAATGTGTACATGTACTTGTACATGTACAGTACAAGTACAGATCTGTGTACAGATCCATACTGTACACATACTTGTACAGTACAGTACAAGTAGCATACATTTATATAATATGTGATAGCTAGGATTTTTATAAAAAGTGTTCCTTCAAATTCTCTATTAAAAATCAAAAATGCAAACTGAACAACGATCAGCATGACTAATAAGTGTGCTTTAAAAATAATAATAATCAGGAACATGGATAAAATCATGACAGGAACACGCAATAGTCAATTTGTAGTCACTGCAAGTATTCTTCAGGGATTGAGTAGTGATCCGAATGCTATTTTCATATGGAGTCATGAAGGAATTTTCCAACCACAATCAATTTTTTCCCACAAGCCAGTAGTGGGTTTTTTATAAGATATGAAGAGTTGGTTTTGCCTTCATCTGGAGAATAAAACAAATTGGATTTCCAACCAAATTGATTGCCACAGCTACCAACCTGTAGTACATATTAATACCTACATTGAATAAAAATAATTTGGTATTCATTCCTGTATGTGCTTTATTGTCTTTCAATCACTAATCATACACTGGACACATAGTATATATTCTAGTTAATAAAAAAAATCTGAACACAGATGGGGGAGGTGGTGGTGGGGTGTGGTGGACTGGCAAAGGTCTATGGCAAAGGTAGACAATCATACTGCAGCAGCTGTGAAAACAGTGCATTCTGTAGCTCCTAGTTTTTAGCTTTAAAAAGTAGCCCATTTTGTTAATGTTGGGTGCTGGGAGGGATTTGAAAATAAGCATATAAATCCTCCACCTCCTCACCCACCTCAGAGTCTCCTGCTCCTTAAATGGTCTTCTCCCAGGCTGCCCCATATTCTTGGAACGCCCTCCCTGGACACACAGGCTTTGCTCCCTCCCTTGTGACCTTCAAATTCCTCTTAAAAACCGACCCTTCCCTTCAGAACTTCTTAGCTCCTCACTCCCATACATTGCTCCTTTATGTTTCTCCTCATACTGTCCATCTCATCCTTCAGGAATTCACTCCTCCTCTGTAACTAAGCTAAATACGTGCAGCTTCCTGAATGTCTTCTTGTGATCTTCTTGTCTCCCCTCCTCCTTCGCCACTCTGGACTGTAGTCCCTCAGGGCAGGGGTATGTCTCTAATCATGGCTGTTCAGTGGCAGGTGCATTGCAGGTGCTTTAGAAATATTGAATAACGTGGCTCTCGGCAGGAATTAAACTTGTCTAGCAAGGGATCAGCTGCTGCAGTATCCTACTCAAGTGAGTAGGATACTACATGTACAGGTCAGACAGAAAGCTAAATAATGAGCAAAAATGCACATAAGTGAAAAGCAAACTTTAATAGAAAAAATAATTTAAAACAAACTATTTAAAAAAGTATAATTTTGTGAAGATTCATTAACATTATTTAACTTTAAAAATCAGCGGTCAGCTCTCAAAAGTCCAGGCATAGCGCGCACCTCCTGCAGCACGTCATTGAGTGCGACACGACCGGCTTGATTGTTGTGCCTCAAATCTTGGACCAATTCGGTCTGTGCCTCTAGTTGCTCAGTAAAAATGGAATACAGTTAGTATATGCATTCATCTTGAACAGCAGCCAAGTGTTATTTTTAGGGCAACACTATTAACAAGGATACTAGTAACTATGGATCTTAGAGAAATTCTTACCAATTTTCTCCTGTCTGGAGATTATGTTTTGCACTGCATCCACAGTGTCCCAGACTGTGGCCCAAATTGCCGAAGCAATGTCCACCAATTTCCCCTGATATGGGATTGAAAAATAAAACATATCTATGCACTATTAATGACAAAAGCCCTACTAATGTAAAACATGCAATACAGTGAGAGATCACATTAAAAAATTGTATTTAACTTACCAATTCTAATAAGTCCATCAAGGATTGAAGCAAACCCTGCCAAAGCCATTCTGTCAGTTTTGAATTGAGATATATTTGACATGAAAACACGCACCAGATGGCCAACGTGAAATAAAGCCCACCTCCCTGTGTTAAATGCCTGTGGTTGTCAGCTGTCAGTCACAGGGAAGGACTGTTCTTATTGGTGTGTGTCCGTTGCTAAATAAATGCCACGTGTGACTGAGGTGGGGCGGGTCCATCTGGCTAATAGTGAGAGCTTTAAGCCATCTCTGTCTATCTGGTGGGAGTGGGAGTATGGGATGGTCTCGGGTGGCGCAGCATGTCTCAGAAAAAGCACTAGAGACGTGGAGGATGGCTATATCCAATAAATACATTTCAAAAAATTAATTAAAACAATTAATAGGTGGGTTGTGTGGATGGGTCAGTCAATAAGTGAAAAAAGTGTCCTCTGACCCCCAGCCAGGAAGAGCAGACAGCCACTGCCAGCAAGACCGGGCGGGCACCACAACCTCCTCTACCTGTCTGTTGCCGGTTGCTGCCCACCAGCACGTCTACAGAATGCAAGCAGGATGATATCATTTCATTTGAATGATAAAAGATATCATTTCATTTGAGCTACTTTGTCTCCAATCCATCTCTTACATTGGTATAATGGGACCACAACAGCACAGGATGGCATGTTGGAACTTAGTGAAACACTCTCGGCCGGGGGGGGGAGGGGACTTCTAGTTTCCTGATTCCTAACTTTTTGAGGGGGGGGGCATTCACGTTCACTCCACCCTAGTTACTGCAGATGCAGTTAGCTGTTTAGTGTTAACTGGTAACATAACAAAGAGGTAGGCATGGCAGCGGGTGTGTGATGCAATCAATACATTGTGAATATGGTAGTGGTGGGTGTCCCAGTGGGTCAGTCACTGTCAGGTCATGTGCAGGGCCAGGCAGGATAGGAAGGGGGGAAGGCAGTGAGTGTGGGGGCAGGTAAGGTGGAGTTAACTCCGGTGTCAGGGAAGGTGGGCACGTAAGTACAGGTGGGGGCAGGACAGTCAGTGACGGCATTGTCAAGCGTAATGTAATAACTAAGCATATTTTTTGCCATACAAAGTATGCCACAAGCAACACAACACAGCAATAATTTTATGATTAACATACAATAAGTTTAGTCTAAACTTAGATGGAACTCTGGGGTGCTACCCCAGAGGAATTTAAACTAGAACTCACCAAGAATCCCAGCCTGCAAGAACTTGGAGGCATGGCTAAGGATCGCTTGGAGGAGTTCACCCCAGGACAGAGAGAGCAGTACGTCTGGGAGAAGGGGCTGCTCTATAGGATATGAGTTCCCACAGGGAAAGAAGCAACCCAGGAGCCCCATCGCCAGCTGGTAGTACCTCAGAGATACACACAGCAACTCCTGACTATTGCCCATGATAACCCCTG
>QEPC01005968.1:661147-671250 GCA_003113815.1 Sphenodon punctatus
TTTTGGAACTAATCTTCCTAGACCTTAGGGTGGGCAGGGGTAGTGGCATACACATTCATACATATTTCTGTTCCCAGGGGTTGGTGCCCAGGAAAGACAGCACTGTGTAGCTGCTTCCTTTAGCCCAGGTTCTCTGACCCTCATGGTGATCTGGCTTAACAATACTCCAAGATCATAGCTTACTTTGTTAATAGGATAGAGTACACAATACTTTCAATAGTTGTTTTGGGTTTTTTTTGGTAACACACACATGGCAGAAGGGGAACCCTTGAAATAGGACTACTCCTTTTGACGGAGTATTTTAAACAAGGTGTACCTAAAATAGGCACCCTCTAACATTTTAAAATCTCAGGATAAACATTTCTTAACTAGAGGTGCTTAGGACAAAGCTTGCAAGATGAAAGTGAAAAAAAGTTTTTAAAAGCAAAAGTATTTCCCAATTTATTTTGCGATAGTCATAGAATCAATCCCCTTTTTTATGGAAAACCCCACAACCTGTAACTAGTTGTACACCCCTGTAAAAAGAATACCCCCCCCACCCTTACAGCAGCGTGTTAAATACTCACTCAGGAGGCTCATTAATTCTTAAAATCTCTTTTGCTAATGTGTACTGTTTATGTGACGATGTGGTTGTGTAGTGTTTGTGCAGACTGCGTTTTGGAACTAATCTTCCTAGACCTTAGGGTGGGCAGGGGTAGTAGCATACACATTCATACATATTTCTGTTCCCAGGGGTTGGTGCCCAGGAAAGACAGCACTGTGTAGCTGCTTCCTTTAGCCCAGGTTCTCTGACCCTTATGGTGAGCCAGTTTAACAACACCCCAAGATCATAGCTTACTTTGTTAATAGGATAGAGTACACAATACTTTCAATTGTGACCCTTTGTAGGTTTGTGGGTTTTTTGGTTACACACACACACACAGTTCTGTTCCCAGGAGTTGGTGCCCAGGAAAGACAGCACTGTGTAGCTGCTTCCTTTAACCCAGGTTCTCTGACCCCTATGGTGAGCTGGCTTAACAACACCCCAAGATTATAGTTTACATTGTTAGTAGGATAGAGTACACAATACTTTCAATTGTGACCCTTTGTAGGTGAGGGGTTTTTTTTGGGGGGGGGGTAACACACACACACACCAGAAGGGGGACCCTTGAAATAGAACTACTCCTTTGAATGAGTATTTTTAAACAAGCTGTACCCTTACAGACCCAAAGATACTCTTCCTGTCAGCAGAGATGGAACTACCCCCAACCGCATGAAGCCTCTATGGGGGTTGAACTCATAAGGGGGACAGCAAACTAAATGGAAACCACCTCTGAGTGGCAACTCAAAGCCACTGCCTCCCCAAATGGAACTACCCCCATGGGGTGAACCATCTCAGTCCCAGGCTACCATCCTCAAACCCCCTGAGCTTAGTGATAGCCCCCAACCCTTAAAGATATCAGCAGTTTCTTACCTGTCCAGGGGGGTTGGGGCAGATATCTGGGCCCTGCTGCAGAGGATTCCTTGAGTTCACTGGGGTAGAAGCTGAAGAGCTTTCCTTGAGATTGCTGTTGTAGAAGAAAGTTAGACCATGACCCTCAAAGCCAATGCTAGTGAAATTCAGTCCTGATCTGGAGAGATGCTGGCTTCTGGTTTCCTTTATATACTCTTCTTGTTGGGTGTGGGGTGTTTACCCCGTCTCCAACTAACCAATGGGTGTGAGAACAGTTATTCAGCTCTGGACAACACCCCTCCAACTCTGATGCAGATTTCATTTCAATGACAGTTGACCCATACCTTCGCTGACTAACCAATGGGGGACGCTGACAGGGAGGCATAGGTGGGTTCATTATACCTCGCCCATCTCAGGTTAACCAATGGACTGGGAGCCTCCATTCTCAATGCAGATTCCAGCTACATCTGCTATGCAGATTTCAGCTCCCTGGGAAAATCCAATCAAGGCATTGCTTTGAAGTCCACACCCAACCTTGCATGGAATGTAGCAAAGTCCCTTTCTCTAGTTAATCAAAGGAAAGTTTGATCATACTCCATCCCCATTGGAAAGATCCGATCAAGGCATTGCCTTGAAGACCACTTCCAACCTTGCATGGCAAACCCCAGCTTTTAAAAAAACTGCTTTAGGGTGGAGAAATTATAAACAGTTTTGAGATTTCCCCATTGAGTTCAATAGAAGTGGTGGGACAGACCCATTGTCTACTTAATCAAAGCTAGTCTGAAAGACCCAACCCCTGCAACCAGCTCCAAGCCAAGGCATATGTATTTCTTTAAAATGATCTAAAAAGCTCTCTTTTCACATAATTGTACAGAAAATCTAAGAGGGGTAACCATTCTATGCTTTGGGGTTTCCATCTAAAGCATGTTTGACCATTTTGTAGTATTTAATAGTTTCAGAAAAAACATAAAAGCCAGTTTTAAATAACTTTATTTACAGATCTGTGTAATACAGTACAACATCTCTAGGTATGCATCAATGCTCAATTTTCTTGTACACTCCTCTTTTTAAAAAAGGGTTTAAAGTGTCTTTTTCTAACCATGATTTGTACAAATTTTAACACACGGAAATCAACAGGATTGATCATTCCTTCCAACATGCTTTCAGGATAAGGAGAGGAATCCAGTTTACAGAACAGCATAAGTGTAAGATTAAAAGTGTCCTGACTGATACATAAATAACGTAATGCATACCCCAACATCATCTGAACGTGAAAGATGGATTGCAAGCACAGGTTATCACAAATGACTTTAAGTTTTCTATTCCTGTCCTCAGAAGTCCATGTCAGACAATCATGGGCCATTTGGGCTGGAGCATTAAAAACACAACCTTCACACTCTGCATGCAGCTTCTCCCTCATACAGTGTTTTAGAATTCAATAGACTGACGCTCTCACTATACATCTCATGGTTGATTTTCATTTCGAAGGGGCGACATAATCAGTTTTGCAGATTTTCAACCCAAGCTGCTTTTGCAGAATAATATGAGGATCCTGGTTTTCATCGTTCCTCTCAGGACAGAAGCACTCCAAACCTTCTGCTTGGGGTTTAGCCTCTTCAGGGAGCAGTGTAGGGCCTTCAATCAATTCCTGGAACAAGATTTAAAACCACTAATGAGCCAGCAGTCTTTTTTTTTTTTTTTACATGGGGCTGCTTTGTGACACACATCTCTAGACAGAGAGAACCCTTTTTAATCCATCTGAAAATCTTTCTTACCTGTGAATTTTGAGCTGGGGTTATGCCTTCTTCTACCAATTCTAGCGCGTCTGGGTTCTCAGTGGAAGTCAACATTCCCATAAGGGTTTCTTCATAATGAAGCGGGGTGCTAAAGAGAACCTTAGCCAGAGGCCTGCTCTCACCATCATCCTCCAAATTGGAAATATAGCGTTTTCTCACTACCTCTGGAGGCTTAGTCAACACCATAGGCCTCACAGGTGTTGTATCAGCATGGAAAGCCATTTCAGTTTTTCCGTGTAACTGCTAGCGATCGGTTCCCTCCTCTCTATATCAGAAAATGGTGGCCCCCTCTTTCATACCCCTAGGGGGCAGGACTACAGCTCCACAAACCTTTCTGATTGGTCACGGGTTGGCGTGGTGTGTGGTTTGAGACCCCCTAGGTCATATCTCTGCCATGAGGCAAGTTAGATTGGTTCAGCTCACACTCCTGAGTCAGGCTGGAACCCTCTCATCCAAATCATCAATAGGATAACAACTGCAGCTGTGGGGAAGTTAGCATCGCCTCAGCGTTTTGTCTGCCCAAAAAGAGGCACGGCCGCATCGAAGGGAACTCATGTCCCGTCGAAACCTGCCTCTCACCCAGCCAGACTGCCATCCAGGTCCAACGGCCAAGGACGGCGGAGCTGCGCCGTGCCCTCATGTGACGCCTTGAAACGGATAAAATATGAGCATGGGAGAAGAGATAGCACTTGATGATCTCATCGAGGGGCAAGAACATAGCTAGCAGGATTCAAACCTGTGTGGGCATAGCCCAATGGATTTCAAGTCCATCACCTTCACAACTACCTTGGTGGGTTGTTTTTTTACCGGTTTCATGTTGCCCGTGTGGAAGAAAGAGATGCCGAAGATGTCCCTTAGGGGCAAGAGCGTAGTTTACAGGGATCAAACCAGCGTGTGCAGAGCCCAACCGATTTCAAGTCCATGACTGGGCCACACCTGCCAACCTTTTCTGCGCACTGTCAGACTACAAGTAACATTGTGGAAATTACAGTGCAAAATTGTATTTCCAACCCAAGAACCAGTTACACATGCCTTGGGCAGCCATGGCCTCAATGCAGGGAAGAGCACACTCAGCAGGGTTCAAATCCATGAGGACAGAGTCCAACAGATTTTGACTTCATCACCTTAACCACTTGGCCACAATTACTGTCTGCTGTGCCTTCCCACCTATGAGAGATGGACGTGGCCTCTCGCTCATTGCCTGACCGACAAGCACTCTCGCTGACCTGCGACTGTGGCACTTTCTATAAACACTGCAGGTGGCGTAAGGAAAAAAAAAATCTAAAGGTACTGCTTCTTTTTCCTCCTCGGCATGGCTTAAGGAAGATTTGAACCCTCGGCCTTTAGGTTTCAAAACAGGAGGCTGGAACCCTCTCATCCAACTCCTTGGGAAAGGAAAAGCAGCAGCTGTGGGGGAGTTGGCATTACCTCAGCGTTCTGACTGCCCGAAAAGAAGCACTACTGCATGAAAGGGAAACCGTGTCCCACTGAAACCTGCCTCTCACCCAGCCAGAGTGGCATCCAGGTCCAACTGCCAAGGACGGAGAATCTACACCGTGTCCTCATGTGATGCCTTGAAATTGATAAGAGTTGAGCGTTGGAGAAAAGATAGCACTTGATGATCTCCTCGAGGGGCAAAGACATAGCTGGCAGGATTTGAACTGGCACAGGCATAAGCCAATGGATTTCAAGTCCATCGTATTCGCCACTTGACCACAACTACCTTTGCTGTTCTTTTGTAGACGGGCTTCAAGTTGAGCGTGTGGAAGACGGTGACATCAACGATGTCCCCTAGGGGCAAGAGCGTAGTTTACAGGGTTCAAACCAGTGTGGGCAGAGCCCAACCGATTTCAAGTCCATGACTGGGCCACACCTGCTAACCTTTTCCGCGCACTGCCAGACTACAAGTAAGATTGTGGAAATGACACTGCAAATTTTTGTTTCTGATCCCGGAACCAGTTACACAAGCCTTAGCCAGCCATGGCCTCAATGCCGGCAAGAGCACAGTCAGCAAAGTTTGAACCTGCACGGGCAGAGCCCGATGGATTTCGACTCCATCGCCTTAACCACTCAGCCATAACTGCTGTTTGCTGTGCTGTTCCACGGACGAGGGATGGACGTGGCCTCTCGCACACTGCCTGACCGACAAGCACTCTCGCCGACCTGCAACTGTGACACTTTCTATAAACACTGCAGGTGATGTAAGGAATTTAAAAATTCTAAAGGTACTGCTTCTTTTTCCTCCTGGGCAGGGCTTAAGCTAGATTTGAACCCTCGGCCTTTAGGTTTCAAAACAGGAGGTTGAAACCCGCTCATCCAACTCCCTGGCAGAACAAGAACAGCAGCTGTGGTGGAGTTGGCATCGCTTCAGTGTTCTGACTGCCCCAAAAGAGGCACGACTGCATGGAAGGGAACCCGTGTCCCGCCGAAACCTGCCTCTCACCCAGCCAGAGCGGCATCCAGGTCCAACGGTGAAGGATGGTGGAGCTGCGCCGTGTCCTCATGTGATGCCTTGAAATGGATAAAATATGAGCGTGGGAGAAGAGATAGCACTTGATGATCTCTTTGAGGGGGAAAGACATAGCTGGCAGGATTCAAAGCTGTCAGGGCATAATCCAATGTATTTCAAGCCCATCATCTTCACCACTCAGCTACAACTATCTTTGGTGGTTTTTTTCCACTGGCTTCAAGTTCAGGGTGTGGAAGACGGAGATGCCGAAGATGTACCGTAGGGGCAAGAGCGTAGTTGACAGGGTTCGAAACAGTGTGGGCAGTGGCCAACCTATTTCAAGTCAATGACTGGGCCACACCTGCCAATGTTTTCTGCAGGTTCCCAGACTGCAAGTAAGATTGTGGAAATGACACTACAAAATTTTGTTTCCGGCCCAGGAACCAGTTACGTGTGCTTTGGGAAGCCATGGCCTCTACGCGGGTAAAAGCACAGCCAGAGCGTAATGGATTTCTACTCCAGTCCCTGAACCACTCAGCCACAACTACTGTCTGATGCACCAGTTCACCTACAAGGGATGGGTGTGGCCTCTCGCTCACTGCCCGACCAACAAGCACTCTCGCCGACCTGCGACTGTGACACTTTCTATAAACACTGCAGATGGCGTAAGGAAAAAAAATTTTTTTCTAAAGGTACTGCTTCTTTTTCCTTCTGGGCATGGCTTAAACAGAATTTGAATGCTTGAGCCTTAGAATTCAAAGGACTAGGTTTTAACCCACTCATCCAACTCCTTGGTACATCATAAGCAGCAGCTGTGAGGAGCTTGCCATCGCCTCAGTGTTCTGACTGTCTGAAAAGAGGCACGACTGCATGGAAGGGAACCAGTGTTCCGCCGAAACATGCATCTCCCCAGCCAGAGCGGCATCCAGGTCCAACGGCCTAGGACGGCGGAGCTGTGCCATGTAGGGCTGTAGCGGAATGTCGCAGCGGTAGCTATTTCCGCTGGAAACAGTGTTTCTGTAATTAGTGGTACGGCGTGGCAGAGGCTTTCATTCCGCTACTTCCGCAGTTCCGCTAATTTCATTCTGCTACTTCCACAGGCCTCGCAAAATAGCAGAAACATGACATTTTCGCTACTTCCACCATTCGCCAGCACCACAAAATAGCGGAACAGCGGTTTTCCAACAGTTTCCACAATTTTGCCGCAATTCCGCAATTTGCAGAATGCCGGCGGAATTAACGGAATGTCCACAGAAAAGTCACGGTGTGGCGCGAGCAATTCCGAAATGGCAGAATGGAATCACGGCACGGTAACAGCTGCTGCCGCATCAACCCTAATGTGCATCTGACTTGAACCTGTAGCCTTCTTGTTAAAATAAAGTATGCAGATACCACAGTGATCAAAAGATATAGGGCTAGAGGTGATGGGGTTCTGAATCGCTCTCAGCCGCTTCTCTAAGAGCTGGATTTTTAAATAAGGGGCTGGTTTCCATCTTTCCATCCTGCCTGACAAATTTGGTATTGTCATTGCATGTTTGATGCAATACATTTTGGTTCCTGGCTGTATCCTGCAATGCAGTACCTTAAATACTGAAATTACTCAGAACCCCTTTTCTCAGCAAACCGTATGGGATAGATGCTGCAGAAGATCCAGAGAACACTTGCACAATAAGGCTGTGTATGGAGGAAAGACAAGTTGTCAGAAAGTTTTGCCAGTAACCTGTTGCAAGGACAAGCGAGGCAACCGCAGATTTCATCTAGTGCATGTTCTTGGAATCCTTTTTCTAGCTTAGTTTAAATGTGCTTTTTGAAGAGGAGGGTTTGCTCAGTGTTGTTAAGGATAACATCCCCTTCTCATACTGTCATGTAGTGTACTGTCTAGCTGTCCTTCATCGCAGATGTTACTGAATTCTAGTCTAAACACGAGATATGCTCTCTCCCATTAACTGGCAAAAACAAGGAAGAATAATAAATTTCGTATCCAGGGGTGAAGCAGGAAGGAAATGGCAAATGAGGCAGCATAGCAGAAAGGCTGTAGAGTTTATTCAAGTGGAAAGCAGTCTCCATGGTGGTAGTGGTGTTGCAAAATAATCTGTGAAGGGAAAGGAAAGTTGGTAGCTCCAGCTCTACTCTGGCCTCTTCACCCTTGGATATGATGAGGGGAAGTTATCCTTAAGGACACTGAGTGAACCGTACTCTTCAAAAGCAACTGTGCCTCCAATAACGCGGAAGATGCAGTGCTGGAAAATTGAGCTCTGCATTCTCCACATGATCAGAGGCAAAGCTGTGCACAAAGTGGGCCTTAGGGATGGTGGGGTCCAGGGCAGGGGAGAAATGTGTGGCCCTCTTTTGCCACTGGCTGCAAAGCCACTAGTGGTCGGCAGGCCTAGGGGCGCTCCCCGGCTCAGGGAGTGCTCCCTGGCTCGGTCTGGAGGCGCTGCCTGGGCTCGGGGACAAGCGGAGGGGGCACTCCCCTCTGCCCATCCATTTTTTTGAATGGACCCCCTTCCAAAAAATAGATGGGCAGAGGAGAGTTCCACCTCCATCTGTAAGGGGAAGGGCAGGGCAGGGCACTTACCTCATTCACCGCTGGTCTGGTCCCAGGCCGCCAGGTCGCATCACCTCACTCTGGTCCCGACCCGACTCCGCATGCTCCCTCTCCCTGCACCAGCCCACCAGGAAGTTGCATAAAGCAACTTCCTGTAACAGGAGGAGAGGGGGGACATGAAGGAGGGAGGAGGAGCCAGCGGTGCTGTGGCTGAGCAGCCAGCATGCAAATGCTGGGACCAGGTTATGTGGGCCCTGGAGGCTGGTTGGGAGGAGGAGCTGGCAGGCATCATGGCTAGGTGGGTGGCGGCGGGGCTCTGCACCATGCCCCCTGCCCCCCAAAGAAACAGGCAGAGGAGGAGAAACCAGTGTGAGATCATTTGATGGCTACAACACTACAAAATGGGAAGATGTACAATTGTATCCTTGTACTGAGACTGAAAACACAAGGAGCAGGATGATAATTACCCACAAGAGAAGTCTGAAGGATTTAATGCCCTGAAATAATTGGATACGCCCTGAACAGAATACGCTGCTTATGGAACAAGAAATTTGACAGCTCAGTGATTGTTTAAGGCAGAACCTTTCATCTGCTGCCCACTACAGCTACGTCAGTAGTTGCTGGGAGCTGTACAAGGGCCCATGTAAGAGGAAGGAACTGGAGGTGATACAATACAGTTTTTCTACTAGAATATTAAAATATTGTCATACTTGGTATCAAGTATTAAATGATGACCGAACTCTGCTTTCCCTTTCATGTTATATTACCCTAAGCACAGTAGATGGTCAGGTGAGGTGGGAACAGTCAGGGGGCCATTCCTTTTTATGGCATGTTCTCACTGAGGACTGTTGATAATCGAACTACTCTGTTACTTCAGCCTCTAGCAGCATCAATACTGCTCTCCAGCCCAAAGCACCTGTTCAACATACATCTACTACACACAGGGGTTGCTGAAGGCTTATTTACATGTACAGAAATGCCTCAGTGGATAATCTAGAGCAACAGCAGAACATTTACAGTTTTGCAGTTCTGGTGACAACTCTGTCCCACAGTTGCCCCAGGGTGTATGAGCATGCATTGTTCACCTTGAGGTAAGCCTCCTTTACTCCTTTCTTATTCTTTCAGGGCACTCTGCCTCCCAAGTATGAGTATTTCTTGGAGAATTTTCTCGGATTCCCTTTACATGGACACGTTCGGCACAGGCTCCTAGCCTTCACCTTCAAGGGTCTCCATGGCCTTGCTCCCCATAACTCTCTGCTCTTGTATCCCACCACACTCCTGTCTGGGAGCTCTGCTCCTCCTCTGCCCCCACCCTCACCTGCTCGCAACCCCCTTGCTCCTCTAAACATCTTCACCCCTTCTCTCTTGCTGCCCCCCATGCCTGTAACGTCCTCCATGGATATGTTCGCTCTGTTCCCTCCCTCCTTGCTGGTATATGCAACATGCATAAGTTAATGCCTGCTGTATTAAGAACAGTAATTGACTATAGAACCACCAGATGGCGCTGCTAAGTTTATGTGTACATGGAAGGGAGATGGGGTTTTACAGTTGAATTCCTTTGTGTAACCACTCCTTCTTCCCTTCTCTCTCTTTGTCTCAGTCTCCATTTTGTCTTACTACTAGTTAGATGTAACTGAGGATCTGTGCCTGAGAAAGCTTAAGTAAAGTTCTGTTTTTAAACCTTCAGCTGATTTTGTCCTTACTGATTGCGAATCAGTTATTACTCTGCAACAGGTTATGGGCCCAGACCTCTTCAGAACAGCCCAGAACAACTCTAAAGACTGGAAGTGAGCTGAAAGGAAAAGAGGCCCAAAGGAAACTCCCAGAGGAGGCCTACTAACAGTAAGTGAGCAGAAGAACCAGAATCCCAATCTGAGG
>QEPC01005968.1:674440-697041 GCA_003113815.1 Sphenodon punctatus
GACAATCAGGGACAGGATAAGGAAACTGCCCTGAGAATTGCAGACAACAGATTGCACAAGAAGGAAACAAGGGCATGTTTTCGGTGCAAGAAAGAAGGACACCTAAAGAAAGACTGCTCCATATGGAAGGCAGAACAACAAAAGCAATCTCCACAAGTGTCTAAGCAAAGGGTCAAGGCTACAACCAGTGACACAACCACAGAACAGTGGAGAGGACATTTTAGAGCAACAAAGGCCAACTCACCACAGAACTGGTGTGTCGACTCTGGAGCCATGAGTCACATGACCAGCGACAAGAGCTTCTTCACGGTACTGGACCCAAGCAACAAAGAAGAGATATTCCGAGTTGAAGACTTCCTGAGAGCCCACGGTATAGAGCATGAGAAGACGGTACCAGACACGCCCAAGAAAAATGGGGTAGCTGAAAGAAAGAACAGAACCTTAACAGAAATGATCAAGTGCATGTTGACTGACTCCGGACTGTCAGAAAAATATTGGGGCGAGGCAGTAGTTACGACGACATATCTACAGAACCGACTCTACTCAAGAACAGTGAGTAAAACCCCATATGAACTCTGGTATGGAGAGAAGCCTAGTATGGGACACATCAAAGTGTTTGGATGCAAGGCATACATGTACATTCCGGAAGAGAAACGCACCAAACTACAAAACCGAGTTGTGGAAGGGATTCTTGTTGGATACAGTGAAAACTCCAAAGGATACAGAATCCTCAACCCACACACAGACAAAGTAACTATCAGCAACAGTGTGACTTTCGAAGAAAACCCAAGCAACAGTGTAATGTCCTTACAAGAATCAGGAGAAGAAGCATGTCCTGAATCAGAAGGAGAAGAGCATCCTGAACAAACAGTTGAAATCAGCACAAGCTCAACTGAGATGCAAAAACAAACCCAATCAGCTGCAGATATTGAAATCAGAAGATCTACCAGGGAAAATAAAGGCAAACCTCCCACCCACCTGTCCTACAAAGCAAGTACCGACAGACTGTCTGAGCCATCAACATAGGAAGATGTCTTACAAACATCAGAAGGGGAACACAACAAATGGACAAAGGCAGCTACAGAAGACATTTGTCCTTACTGATTGCAAATCAGTTATTACTCTGCAACATTCCTAACCTTCAAATCCCTCTTGAAAACCTACCTCTTCCATCAGGCTTTCCCTAGCGCGTCATGAGTGAAATTGCATCTTCGTCCCTCTCACTCAGAATGTAGTTCCCTGTAACTAAGCATGTGCACCTCTCTCACAAATGTACTTTTGTGTCTCCCCAATTGTCCGCCTCTCCCTTGTCTCCCCCTCCCTTGTCACTTAGATTGTAAGTCCCCTGGGGGTAGGGACCTGTCCATAACTATTGATTGTACAGTGCTAGGTACACCAGCTGGTACTATATTAATAATAATAATAATCATCATCTTCATCATCATTCATGGAAATGCCTATGTTGCCGTGGAGTATATCATGGACCTAGCCTGGAATAACCATTCCCACACCCCCTGAGGCTATCCTGGGTTAGTCATTTTGTGCAAATAAGGCCTGTGTGTAACAATGGTGTGTACTTTGGGTTAGGATCAGAAACAGTCTTGCCATTGTTGCTTCAATTTCTATTCTGCCCATTATACTGTTTTGCTTATGTCCCTCCTATAAAGAACACAAGCTAAAAGTGATATATTTGGCCAGGAGGGGGTGTGTGGGTGTGTGCTAAGTAACATTAAAGATCTGCTACTTCAGTCTCTTATTGGCCACTTTGGGATAACTTTCCATAAGCCACTTTGTTGATGATGGCCTCAGTTTTCCCTAAAATGGGTACAACCCCCCTCCCTTCTGCTGTATGACCAAGTGCCAACAAACTTGGACCCGGAGGGCTTGAAAGGACAGCCCCCAGACAGGACCAAGGGCTGGCAAACGTGGGGAAAAAGGCTTGAGAGCATAGCCCCCCATTATGAGCAAGAGGGGGGGCTTGTAAAACAGAGTAAGGATCGGGCCCAGCCACCATGGAACCCAGCAGAAAGTAGGTCACTCATGTGAAGTACCAGCCTGAACCTGGGGGAAGAGATGATAAAGGAAAATGCCTAGAGTAAAGTATGGGGCCATTAAGAGGCATTCTTTCTATTCAGTAGAGCACCGATGACTGGAACTTGGAGCAGCAACCCACCCTCAGGAATAAAGAAATCCAGGGGATCCCTTTGTGTCCCAGGAAGCCGATCGTTTGTCCTCCCCTCCCCTCCTTAACTACCCTCCAGCCACTGTTGTTTACTCTTTCCCCCTGTGTCAAAGATATCTTATGCATCTTGGATGGCCCCTTTTGTGATGGAAGTGAAAGTTGAATTTCTCCCCTCGTTAGCCCATTGTACACCACAAACGACCCTCCGTAGCCTCCCAAACTCCTTTGTTCAGTACCTTATAACTGCTCTATAGTTTCCCTTCCACCTCTGAGAAATCTTGGAACACAGCTACATGCAGTTGCTCTGCACGTGTCTGTGCTAAGGATTTTCTTCCAGACTTTGGGTCTGCCCTTTTTGCTTTTTCCTCCATCCCCTGAACTCCGCTGGATCCGTGGGCTGCCTGTCCCATCTCAACAGGCCAGGAAAAGGTAACTGCAGGTCCAGACTTTCCCAAGCTAATTGGGGAAGCCCTTTTCCCCTCCCTGTCTCTTTCTCTCTCCCTATCACGTTCTCTTGCTCCCCCTCGCTGAGCCAACACCGGAAACCCCCCCCCTCTTCTCCTACCATCCCCGCAAGCCGCCTGTGTTTTAAACCCCACCAGCCAGACCGGGGCTGTGTTTCTCTGTGTAATATACCAATAAACCTGTTGTTTTTGGATACCTGTCTCCTTCTCTCTCTTTCTATTTGGGGAGGGTACATAAACTGCTGTAGCGCGTACTGTCCTCAGCTTGATCCCTTGAACACGAGGGGACCCCCTAACTTGGCTAATTCCCCTAAATTTAAAGAGCAGATATTGGGGAACCAACCCCCCAATAATCTCACGTGGCAGGGGGTCTCGTGTTAACAGATTGGTGGAGAATGTGCGGGCAAGCACGTGGTAATTGTCCACGGAGGCATATGTAGCTACAGCCAGCCGAAACCCCCATATTTCTGTCTCTTTCCTGTGTCATTTTCTATCTCCTTTCTCCTCTCTGGACCGATGGATTTAAGGATTCGGGGTCTGCGTTGTTGGGGAGGAATTGCATTGGGGCAGTGGGTTGTGAATCTCAGGGTTGTAAGAGGCAGTTCAGGGATTTGAAGTTTAATCCAGGGATTGTTGAAGCGGACATAGTCCAGTTAACTTGAATTTTGGTCTTGAACTTGTGGTTGCAAGTTTGGGGCGGTTTGGATATGTTTGGATTTTTGAGTCAAGAGGCACAGAGCCAGTCCTGGGAGTATTGGGGTCTCTCACCCATAATGTTGGGTGAAGGGTCATTGGAAACTATTGGTATGGGGGTTGCTTGGGCAGCCTTGTGTCTGGGGATCCTAGTGTGGGTCCCCCGACTGATAAAACTATGTTGGGGTGGGACTGTGTCAGTTGCCCGGGGGGTGTATTACTGGAATGTAGAGGGGGTACAGCAGGGATACACTAGAACAAGCTCTGGGCAAGCAATCAATACCTGGGAGGTAGAGGGAATGTTGCACCAGGAGCCCGGGGCACCCATATTAGAGAAATGGGCAGCAGAAAAGGGGGAATGCCCATGGAAGCCGGGGTGCTTTAAAACCAAGGACCCGGTGACATCAGTTAGCAGGGCATATGATGGTTACTGCCAGAGGTTTAAACCCAAAGGGAGTAAGAGGGATGCTTGCGCAGCCTGGGCACTGTGGCGTGCATGTGGGGACTTGTGGGATCTGCTTAGGGAAGCTAGGCAGGAATGTGAAGCAGAGGGGGAAAGAGCTGGAAAAGAAGGAAAGAGGGCAGAGAAATGGGAGGCTCGGTCTAAGGAGCTGGAGAGCGATAAGAGTGAGCTGGTAGCCGAAAAGTGGAACTTAACCTCCTTCCTGAGGAAAGCTCAGGAGGAATACACTGTGGCACTGACCAGGGCAGAGCAGGCAGAGAGGGAGTTAGAGGGATCACAGGAACAGCTAGGGCAAGCCCAGTCAGCAGCTCGCTTCCTGGCAGAGCAAACCCAGACTGCTAAAGTCGCGGTGAGCCATGATGCCTGCGAAGCAGCAATAGAGAAGCTGCGGGGAGAACTCGATGTGCACAAAGGCTTGGTAGCCGCCGTGCAGGTTGAGGATCTTCCTGGGGTGGGGTCCATACTGTTCCCTAGAGAAGAGCCCAACCTGCCCACAGATGCCATCCCCCAGGCCCCCCACAATCCAGCCTGGCGAACACCGGAGCCTGTAGCTCCAGTTGTGAGCCGAGATGTGGAACGTGTGGGGGCAGGAGGAAGGGCGACCCATGAACAGATGAGGGAGACAATTCGGTGGACCCCCACTCAGGCGAAAGCTATTGCTGAGCAGGTGGGCCCATTGAACCAGGATACAGCCATTTCATGGATGGCTAGGGTGTGGCAGATGTACCCCACTGCAGACGGGGTAGATCTGACACAATTGGCTCGGGCCAGCACGTCCCTTGCCGATGCGCAGATCCTGGAGGCAGGGCTAGGCATGGTTGACCTCCACGGTGCCAACCGTGGTGCGTGGATGAAGGCAGTGTTGCGGTTCCTGCTCCCGGGACAGAGCCCACAGAGGCTGTTTCTTGTGGAGTCGCAGGCTCCAGGAGAGCAGCCTGAGTCCTATGTGTCCAGGAAAAAGCTATTGGGGGCCTTAGCAGAGGTTGTGGTCCCGGTACAAAGAAATGGGAGGCAAGTCATACAATATGACTCTAGAGATTTTATAGAGGCCATGTATGCAGGACTTGCCCCCCCAATCAAAATGGCAATGGGGAGAGTAGATCTGTCACAGATTACCTGGGATGAGTTATCCACAGGCATTCAGCAGGTGGCAGACTTAATGAGGGAGATGGGGGAAGGTAAGGGGCCCACTCGAAAGCAACAGATAGAGTCAGTAGATGCTGTTGCTTTCATGGATAACAGTCCCCACTCCTCAGTTCCCTTGGGGCATGCCATGAATCCCATAACTAGAAACAACCCCTGGACTGTCCAGGGTCCTGTAGGGTTCCCCAGGAGCCCTCCATGGCCAGGTCCCCAGGACAGGGCTTGGAGTGAGATAATGGCGTTCACCAACCTGTTCTGGGGAATGTATTTCACTCACCTATCAATGTGGCTCCCCCACTATGCCCTAACCAGCAACAGTGGTCCCTGGTCCATGTATGCATAATCAAACTGTAAATAAACCCCCGTTTTGCTTGTTTGTTTTGTTTCTTTGTAGAGTAGTTATGTGTGGATGTATGCATGGAGGTGGGTTAGCTGGATTTGTGTGTGGTCTTGACTGTGGAATGGGTGATGTGTGTCAGCAGAGGTATGTGTGGATGTTTGAGGATTTTTGCCTGATGTTATTTGTGGGAGTTGTGAGATGGGGTGCATGTATCCCTATGTGGGTAGGTGTGTGAGTGACTCTGAAATTAAGGAATTCATGAGACTGTCCCCACTCTGGCTTTAGCAGAGAGGTAGTGCTCAGGTTCCTTTGTAGAGTAATGAAGCTTATCAGCTCACAGTGAAAAGAAAGAGCTGATCTTCCTCTTTCATGTGGTGATATATGCATGGATATGGGTGAGCTGGATTTGTGTGTGCTCTTGACCATGGACTGGGTGAGGTAGGTCAGCTTGAAATAGAGTAAAGGGACCTGCTTTACTCCTGGTGTGTGATATTAGGCTTGGGTGTGTATGTATGGGATGACAGCTTGAAGAGCTTGGTTTGTTTTGTTGTAGAGAAGGATGGATTTGTGTGTGCATGCTTAGAGTCTGTATGGGTTGGCAGCTTAATCCATGGAGAAGCTGCAGCCATTTGGGACAGGATGGGGGGAGACAAACTCCCCTCACCCTTTCCTCTCAGTTTTTTTTTCTTCTCTCCTTGAATTGCTCTAGATATGGATCCATACCCTGTCCTAGCTCCCAGAGTCAGTGAAGCAAACTCTGTACCTTGCCTCCTCATCCCCCTGTGGTTCTTTTAGGTTTTTCCCTGTGAAAAAGGCTTGCTTAATCTTGGTATGGCCCCTAACACAGTGGGAGTTCATCACTGATGGGTCCAAAGTGACTATGCAAGCTCCCCCTTCACCCCTGAAATACCTCAGTCCTGGGAAAGCCAGTACAATAGGGAAAAAGTCAGGAAGAAGCAACAGAAAAGGGGCTCATAGCATGGTATACAGAGGGGTCATCTGTCTGTGGGTATTGGATGGGCAGGTGGTGAGGGGATCTGCGCGCCCCCACTCCGCCCAGGCCACTGAAGTCTAGGCTGTTTTAGCAGACCTTGATTGGACATTCCGAAGGGAAGGAACGGGGGGACCTAATATAGTTTACATTGGCTTCCACCTCTCCCCCATTCCTGGGAAGCCCCCGCCTCATCCGGCTAGCTCTTCCACACCCGCTCTCAGTAGAAGGACTCTCTGCCTCAGAGATTTGCATGGCAGCCATGAATAGGAGGGGAAGAAATCCACCCATGAGCCATGCAGCAAGGGTAAGTGGCCTACTCATTAGGCATGCTTTCCATTTCAGGTTTTGCTAACTCTTCAGGCCACCCCAGTCTCTCATTGGGGTGGCCACATGGAAATCAACGGGGGGAGTTGTGGAGAGAGTGGTTGTAAACCACAATGGCTCCACTAGATGAGAGCTGTTTATGGGAGAAGATCCCAATGTGATATAGTTCATCTCTGAAGGAGGGACTCCCATGTCCTCAGTCTCTCTCCTTGTCCTTGGTTAACCCTCGCCCCCAGGCGAGAAGCCCCCCCCCAGATTCCTTTGTTTTATCAGGCAGATCCAGAAGCGAGCGGCGGTTTGGAAGAGTGGAGTTGGTGAGGCCATGCCAGGAAAGGAGCCCATGGAAAGATCCACGCCACGAGCCCCGTGCAAAGATGGGAAGAGTGGCACTCCAAAGCTTGGTGCCAGGAATAGAGCTTGGGAAACCGGATGTTTGCCGGAGCCAGTCCCAAGCCCCCACCTTTGGCATGCAGCTTCCCAGCCAGCGGTACACAGTACGAGCAGCCCCCTTGCAGCTCCAAAAGAACTTTCCACCCCAAAACTTGAAGCAAGCCTTCCAGCATGGCCACCAGATTTTGGGAACTAGAGCCTTTTTGAAGGTTCCCCACCACACAGAACTTTTCGCACAGAAATAAAAGTTGGCCCAAGAACACTTGACTTTGGAGCAGAAAGACTTTTTGCTAGTGCTCCCAGCCACCAACGTTTCAGCCAAAGAAACGTTTTGTTCAAGCTGCCTTAGCAGCTGAGGAGCCAAGGCAGTTTGTTCCCGCTTCCAGCCAAAGGACTTCTGTATAGCCTCAATTTTTTGTTGTTGTTGTTCTTAGCAGATGAAGCTTATGGACTATTATGCTGAATAGAATACACCTGAGTGGAATTGTCCCATTGAACGGAGCTCCTTGTTAAAGGTACAAACTGGTAATTTGGCTCAGCTCTTATGGCCACGGGGTATCAACGGAGGGTGGTGAATTATAATTTGGAAATTGGGACCTAAATTTAAGAAGAGATCCATTCCTCTAAAGCATGCACGATCTCTGAAGGAAATTAGCAAACCATGGCCAAGGCTCGCATGTGAGTAAAACGAGAGTAACCTGTGGTAATAAAAAGCCCAGGTGACCCTAGCCGGATGGTAAATAGAACAGGTAGCTCCCAGGTGTACCTATATGGGTTATTTGGTTTTTATTGAATAAGTATGTTTTATTTTTGTTGATTTTAATTGTTTAGTTTGAATATTTGTATTGATACTATAGTGATTTTTCCCTAGGCACCTTTCCCTCATTTAAATTGATTTCTCCCCTAGATGTTTTCCCCTTGTGTAGATTGTTTTAGTATTTGTGTGTATTTTGAAGTTACCCCGATCTGGACTATGTATCTCCTTATTCCTGTTTCTCACCGCTCCTCCCCATTGGTTGTATAGTAGTTTTCCCCTTTTGTTGTTTAATTGCAAAACACTACTTTCCCCCAATCAGTAGGGGGTTCTTGCTGAATTAAGATCATGGTTTACCGGTGTCTTGGTAGCAGGCTCCACCTGACCGTATTGGTCATAGTACTTCGGGAATGGGCTGGTGTGTCGCATGTTGCGAGCGAATGTATTGAGCTGGGTAGCCATGGGTCAGATGTGGCACATCCCAGAGTGCTCCCGATAACTATGTGTGGGCCATTTTAATGGATTAAAAAGCCCACAACGGGGGGATTGTTGATGATGGCCTCAGTTTTCCCTAAAATGGGTACACCCCCCCCTCTGCTGTATGACCAAGTGCCAACAAACTTGGACCCGGAGGGCTTGAAAGGACAGCCCCAGACAGGGCCAAGGGCTGGCAAACGTGGGGAAAAAGGCTTGAGAGCATAGCCCCCCATTATGAGCAAGGGGGGGGGCTTGTAAAACAGAGTAAGGATCGGGCCCAGCCACCATGGAACCCAGCAGAAAGTAGGTCACTCATGTGAAATACCAGCCTGAACCTGGGGGAAGAGATGATAAAGGAAAATGCCTAGAGTAAAGTATGGGGCCATTAAGAGGCATTCTTTCTATTCAGTAGAGCACCGATGACTGGAACTTGGAGCAGCAACCCACCCTCAGGAATAAAGAAATCCAGGGGATCCCTTTGTGTCCCAGGAAGCCGATCGTTTGTCCTCCCCTCCCCTCCTTAACTACCCTCCAGCCACTGTTGTTTACTCTTTCCCCCTGTGTCAAAGATATCTTATGCATCTTGGATGGCCCCTTTTGTGATGGAAGTGAAAGTTGAATTTCTCCCCTCGTTAGCCCATTGTACACCACAAACGACCCTCCGTAGCCTCCCAAACTCCTTTGTTCAGTACCTTATAACTGCTCTATAGTTTCCCTTCCACCTCTGAGAAATCTTGGAACACAGCTACATGCAGTTTCTCTGCACGTGTCTGTGCTAAGGATTTTCTTCCAGACTTTGGGTCTGCCCTTTTTGCTTTTTCCTCCATCCCCTGAACTCCGCTGGATCCGTGGGCTGCCTGTCCCGTCTCAACAGGCCAGGAAAAGGTAACTGCAGGTCCAGACTTTCCCAAGCCAACTGGGGAAGCCCTTTTTCCCTCCCTGTCTCTTTCTCTCTCCCTATCACGTTCTCTTGCTCCCCCTCGCTGAGCCAACACCGGAATACCCCCCCTCTCTTCTCCTACCATCCCCGCAAGCCGCCTGTGTTTTAAACCCCACCAGCCAGACCGGGGCTGTGTTTCTCTGTGTAATATACCAATAAACCTGTTGTTTTTGGATACCTGTCTCCTTCTCTCTCTTTCTGTTTGGGGAGGGTACATAAACTGCTGTAGCGCATACTGTCCTCAGCTTGATCCCTTGAACACGAGGGGACCCCCTAACTTGGCTAATTCCCCTAGATTTAAAGATAGAGCAAATATTGGGGAACTAACCCCCCAATAATCTCACGTGGCAGGGGGTCTCCTCTCGTGTTAACAACTTTACCTATGCCAGGAGTGGGGAACTTCAACTTGACTTGACTCCTGGATCAAGTTCCTACCCCAAATCATGGAAAAACTGAGCTGAGGGTAAGGGAACATCGATGAGGTCATGTGCTCAAGGATAGGGGACAGATCCATGAGAGAAATTCATGGTCTGAATTTAGCACCCCCAACTTCTATATGGCCCTTGGAGCTTTTACTAATTTTCAAAGTGGTCCCTGGGAGGGAAAAGGTTCCCCACCCCTGACCTATACCATCACTATGCACAATGCATGGGTGCTAAAATAGTCCCTTGGCAATATGGCATAAAAGCTAAGTGGGCATGATCTAAGAGAGTTAAGTGGGTTACACAACTAAGTGAGTTGCATTGGGCCATGTTAGTTAAAATGGCATATTTACTAGCTTGAACAAGAGTTGAGTGTAGGCCAGACATTTGTGTCTGTTCTCATATTGTGTTTAGTACATCCCCCCTCCTCCCTTTTTTTGTAAAAAAAATCTCCAACCCCCCCTTTTCCATGACGTACTCCAATGATACAACCTGTTTAGGCCACATTGTCTGATTCTATCCTTGGCCATAACAGCCAGAGCCTGTGGGACAGAAGCCCTTCAGGGCAGAGACAGGCTATGTTTCTGGCACAGCCCTTCTGTACAGTTTTGTGTACTGTTCAGTGTTCTGTGCCCAGTGTTTTTCCACTCATCCTGCCTGTATTTCAACTCCTTAGTTCTGTTTGCTTTCTAAGGAGGATGTTGCCTCAGACGTCTCACTGTACAACTAGCCATGTAAGGAGACCTGCTTGCAATACAGATGTCCCCACTCAAAAACAAACAAAAACAAATGTATCCTCTCAGTCTTGCACTAGATTAGCCCCTACCTTATGTTAATCATGTGCCTGGACTATGTACACTCCAGGCGGCTCCAGTTCTCAAAACCACCTGCCCTGGCGTTGAGGCCTAGATCTGTAGCATATTTGGGAACAAGCTTAAAACAAAACTCTAGATCAGACTATATGGTTTTTAAAGTACTTTAGAATTATTTTATCATACATTATGCAGGGAGATGGAAAATGAATGGTACATAAACCATAGGCAATGTACAAATACAAATTGGCCCATTTTGTTTATTTATTTTATTTATGTATTTAAATTGATATGCCACCCTTCTCCTAAAGGCTCAGGGTAGCTTACAATCAATAAACACAATAATAAAAGTCTTACAATCAATTTTTTGTTTAAATGCCCTTAACCATCCCACCCAACTCTGCCAAATGCCTGCCCAAATAGAAAGTTCTTACATTCTTTCCTGAAGATGAACAGGCAGCTGCCTGGGCTTCGATGACCCTCCAAGGGGAAGGAGTTCCATAATTGTGGGGCAGCCACAGAGAACACCTCTCTGCATGTCCTGGCTGTTGAAACTTCATGGGTAGATGGAACCTGTGAGAGGGTGCGCCGGGCTGACCTCGGAGGCTGTGACGGGACATGAGGGAGGAGGCGGTCTTTCAGATACCTAGGGCCCAAGCCATTTAGGGCTTTAAAACCAAAGCCCATCTGGAGTTTGAAAAAGATAAAAACCATAAGAGTAATATGATTTCTAGTGGAAACCCTGGCCAGTAATTTTGTTGTCACTGCTGAATGCCCTAATAATAAAAGTGTGCATGGAGATGACAGAAGTATTGCTGCATTTTACCATTCCTACTTTAAACTGAAAGGCTTGATTAAACTCTTATGAACATTTCATGCTTCTTCTAAAATAGTTTAATCAAGTCTTTTGTTTCCATATATTTTCAATCTGATGTCTCTCAAGTACTGTGACCCTGAGAGCGTCTCCTTGATATTCGAAGCACTGCATAGCCTTGCTTGCTATTAAATTTTCGTTTTCAGAATATATAAGTGGTCACTCTATATAATCTAAATGCTTAACCATGTGGTTGTCTTTCTTCTTCATGTTCACACAAACAGGCTAGTTGAGGTAACTACCTGATTTTGGGAGTGTTCATGTGCATGAGACAAAAGAAGAGTATTTACCCCAGGGGTAAGTTGACATGGGAACAGGGTGGGAGTTAAGTGTTAGATTACTTCTCTCTCCTCCTAGTTCCCAGAACAGTTTACCATTAGAGGGAACTAGCCCCAGATCACTTTAAGCACAAATGCTGTGTATGTACTGGATGTTTATAGCAAACTGTAGTTTTCCTCTGGGATAACTCTTTCTGTAAATAGACCCTTGTCCCACACCCCGAAGAAAGACACTGACACCATTAGTTGGGTTAAAATAGGCCGCACCAATTTATTAACACTTATTCTGTTAAGGAGGGGGCTATGCCCCTTCTAGTCCTGTGAACCTTAACTATTAACTCAGTTAATAATACTAATCATAAACTTGAGCGGTCTAAAGTTCCTCAGTACCGCCATAACGCTAACTATAGCTGCTGCAAATGTCACACCTGTCCGGCTGCCCCCCAGCCGGATCAGGAGGCCCTTGCCAGCTGTGACCCTAAGTAGGAATCGAGGAGATGCTCCCCCGTGCCTTGGACCGCCTCTGTCCTAAGGCCCCGGGATTGTCCCCTTCGTCCTCACTCTGATGTGATGTTGGCCGGCCGGCTCTAGCCTTCACTCAGAGCCCACCTCTTAAGGAGATGACTTGGCAGCAGACTATCCCTATTTCTAAACTAACTACGTCGCAGGACCCCTGCCACCAAAGACTGCCAGCTTCTGCTTGACTAGTCTTGCCCCCTCCCCAACTTCTTAAGTAGCCTGTCTAATTGTTCTTGTACGGCCTTAAGATAGATTTCGAGCCCCTCATCGGACAGGTGCACACCGTCTATCCTATACAGCTTGGGCTTGCTAAATTTAATTTCGGGGTGCCGAATTACTTGGCCACCCATTTCTTGCACTAGTTTCCCAACTTCTTTGTTAACTTTTCTTCTAGCCCTGTCAACCTTACTTGGGCGCACGGCATTTCTCCAGTTTATGCGTTCGAGCATCTCAGACCATACAAACACAGTTTTTGGGAGAATCCTTCTTGCCACGTGCAAGTCCTTCTTGATACTGGTGACCAGGTGGAGACCTGTGTCAACCGGCAGGTTGTTCTCTCCCAAGTGGATAACGAGTATGTCTGGATGCTGTTGCGATGCCAAGGAGTGGATCAAGGGCAGGAACTGGGCCCACTTCATCCCGCTCCGGCCTCTCCACGACACATTTGCCAGATGGCCCAGACCAAGCTGGGTCCCCCAATAGGAGCATCCCACTCGTCTCCTGGCCCAGTAGACAATACTGTGGCCAGCTATGACGACTCGCTGCTACCGTCCTGGCAGCTCGCTCCCTACGGAAAACACAGAGATTGTAAAACCAGTTTCACTCTCTGTGTGCGCTATCCTTATTCCTAAGCTCAGGCCCTTGTTATAACTGAACTTTCCTAACATACGATCTGTACACTCCCGATTTCCATCGACCTATCTCCTTGCTGCTCAGATAATCCCGCAGCCGTCGCACAACTAGCTGCTCCAATCCAAAAGGAGTGTGAGCCAAATTCTTGAGTTGATAAACCCAGCCCCTTTAACGCTCTGTTCATTACTGCAGAAAATTGATATCTCGTGAGATGCGAACCGTTCTCGTGAATGAACAGCTGACCCTCCCTGTTTGGGCGCTTACCCATATATTCAGCTAATGCCTTAACTGGGCAAATGTCCTCTTCACTTATCCTAGCCAGTTTTATCAAATGTCCCCTTCTGCGCTGATCTGTCTTAGACCCCCGCATCACTATCTCCAACCTTTCTGTCCCCACTTGGACATCATCTAGGCATAAAACGGGACCAGCTATATTTTTCACCGATGCAATTGCAAGTTCGCCTACCCGGAAAGCCCCGAAAAAGGCCAGTTTAAACACTGTTTGGAATAACCGGTTTTCAAACTCAGAAAAACACACCCTATGTAGTTGCTGGCACATGCCTCGTAATATTGTCGGCGTAATGGGTTTCCTGGCATCACCGCTTCTTGGAGACTCTTGCTCCGACCCTTCTAGCATTTTTTGCATAAAAAACCCTCCATTAGGAGATTGAAAGCCAGCCAGTTTATTATAAAAGGTTAACGCAGCCAGCTTCCCCGCAATAGTGCCTGGGGCCAGCCCTCTCTTTTTTAGGCTCACTGCAAACTGCAGTGTTTGGGCCTCCGTAATTGGGAACTGTGTCCCCCACCCCTCCTTGATCCTAAATTCTTGGAATTCTGCCAGAGCCTGACTGTAAGCTGCTCTTGTGCGTGGTGCAAGCGAACCCTGTACTGCCTGAAACATTGTCACAGTCCAATGTTCCAAATCCCCTCGGGCAGCTCCTCCGGTTCGATCCTGGCTCCCGGTGCCAATTGCCTGAACTGCTCCATCTGCTGGTGAGAGAGTGTGTCGACTATGCCGTTGTTAATACCCGGCACATGCTTAGCCATGAATAATATGTTGTTCACCAGGCATTGCCGCACGAACCCTCTCACCAACCCCATTACTCTTCTCGAGTGGGATAATAGCGAGTTCAACACCTGTACCACTGCGAGGTTATCGCACCAAAACAGAATGGTTTTGTTTGCAAATTCCCTCTCCCATATGTGTATTGCTACCAGTATGGGGAACAGTTCTAGGTATGTCAAATCTCAAGTCCAGCCCTCCAGAACCCACTTCGTTGGCCACAAAGCCGAACACCACCTCCCTGACCAATAAACTCCGAAACCCAGAGACCCGGCAGTATCAGATTGTACCTGGAGCTCGGCCTCCATCAGCCACCTCTGCCGCCATATACTAACTCCATTAAAATTCTGGAGGAAGTGGAGGCAAATTCTCAAGTCATCCCTCATGTCGGCAGAGATCCTAATGTGGCAGTGCCCCGGCAAATTGGACCCCACCCTTGCGTACAGTCTGGATAGAAAGGCGCGGCCTGGTGCCACTACCTGGCACACAAAATTGAGGCTCCCCATTAAGGCTTGGAGCTGCTTGACTGTTGCTTTGGGGCACCCTAATATTGTTTCGATATCCCTGACTAACGCCACCAGTTTATCGACCGGCAAGCGTGACACTTGCTGCTCGGTATCCAACTCAACCCCTAAAAATGTGAGTACCGACAATGGTCCAACCATTTTTTCCAGTGCCAGGGGGACCCCTAGCTCCCCTGCCATAGTCTGGAAATCCTTAAGTGCTTTCCTACACTCCGCTGTTTCCTTTTTACCCAAGAACAAAAAATCATCAATATAATGCAGTATATATTGGGATTTTGTTCTTTTTCTGGCCAGCCATTCCAGAAGGGAGCTAAAATGCTCAAAGGCCGAGCATGATATGGAACACCCCATGGGCATTGCCTTATCATAAAAATACTGGCCTCCAAACTGGAACCCGAGTAGCTTAAAGCTGTCGGGGTGGACTGGCAGCAAGCGAAATGCGGATTTAATATCGCATTTCGCGAGGAGCACCCCTTTCCACCCTCCCTTGCCATCTCTATCGCAGCATCAAATGATGCATAACGAACCGAGCACAGCTCAGGAGGTATGGCATCATTCACAGACCTTCCCTTGGGGTAAGAGAGGTGGTGTATAAGCCGGAACTCTCCTTCCTGCTTTTTGGGCACAATGCCGAGGGGAGACACATGCAAATCGGGAAAGGGTAAGGCCGCAAAGGGGCCTGCAATACGGCCCTCTTCGAGCTCCTTCCTAAGCTTGGTGGCCACCAAGTTCTCCCTCCTTTCGACTGATTTCAGGTTCCGTACCCAACTTTTTGTTGCCTCGAACCTTGCTGGGATGATAAAACCATCCCGGAAGCCTGACACTACATATTCCACCTTGCCAACCATCAGGCAGCCCGCGAGGGCTTCCTGTAACACCCTATGATTGACCGGCGTTGGGGTCCTTTCCTCCTCCTTGGGGCTGGTTGTTCCCGGTCCCCTGTTTCCCTTGCTGTTTACCCCGTGAGGGGCCCCACATTCTGTTACAGCTAACCTCTTGGTGTACCCCCCCCAGAGGGTGCAAGCATGCCAAAAAAGGCACACGGAGCAGGCACAACCCCCCGACCCATTAAAATCCCAACAGGTCATTTCCCTCTGACTCCTGCGGCACCCTCCCTCCCGAAAGGGATCATTCATAGGGGCCAACCCCCCTCTGGCTAGTGTGTGTCCACTGTCGGTCCTGTGCGTCCCGACTGCATTAGACATGCACTCGAGCCATAAATCTGTAGCATAAACATCCCATCTGATCCCTGGTGTAATCGCTGCCCGTTTTCTAAAACCCTCGTCATAACAGAGCCACGCCCCCGGGCTCCCGGAGTCATATGCCCTGCGCACGATATCGAGGTACTTGATCAATTTGGTTGCCCTTTCAGGGGCAGCCTGAATCATCACTCCTATCAGCACTGAAAAGGCGGCTAACCAATTTGTCCAATTCCTCTCCACCTTGGGGTGCTTAAATCTCTCCTTGTCTTTTTCTTTCTCCCTCGAGTTCGGGTCTGGTACCGGTTCAGTGTATAGAAGTGAGAATACGTCGACGTATTCTCCTTTCCAAATTTTTTCCCTGGTATGGTGGGCCAAGTGGGCACCCACAGGAGCCCCTACTGCCACCCAGGTACCAGGCTCCTGCTGAGTTGTTGTGGTCGTTTCGACCTTCCCCTTACACATACTACATGGCCCTTGTTGCTGGGTGGCTGTTGAGATGCCTAATTCTCCTTGTGTACCTATACCTGCCTGCTTCTGACTGGCTTCGGGTGCCCTTGCCATGTCCTGGTCAGGCCACAGTACCCATGACCCGACCCACCTCATTCTTACATTCCCTTGGGGTTCCGCCTGTGTGGTTTTCTCCTTGCTCCCCGTGTTATCCTCCTTCCCGCACTGGCACTGCTGACAGTGCGCGCACTTACCTATAGTCTCGCGGCTAGGGCCTGTGCCCACATTCACCATTGGGTCATCGTGCGTCTGTGTGCGTTGTTCCCTTTGTCTCGTCCCCGTCTCCTCGGGTGGTGCCGGGGGGCGTGCTGTAGTCTCCTGCTGCTGTGTGGGCTACACCACTGGTTGCTGTCGTGCTTCCGCAAGCCCATCCACTTCCTTCTCGAGCGCCTCGAAACGACCCATGAATGTGTTGAGGGTCTCCAGAACTGCTGCCAACTGGCCGCCTCATGCACGCTGGGCTGGTGGCTCCTCTCCGTCGTCCCTGTGTGGAGACAAATGGTGCCTTCCCCCTCACCTGGGCGGGGGGGAGGTCCAGCCGGGCGTTGCCCGGCTTCCTCTGCTGGGGCCCGGAGTCCCGATTCCCCCAGCTCTTGTGCACTCGCGGGGACTAAACCCCCCGGTGCCGCTTTGTTCCGGTCCAGCTCTTCCCTATACCGTGCCGGGGGCTGCACCCACGCCCATCCCCCCTCCCCACCCTCATCCCCCCTTACCCGTTCCCCCTAGGCCCAAACCCACGACGCCCAGGTGTTCCACAGACCATTGTGGCCAATACGACGCCGGTGCACGACTCCCGCCCCGCAAACCTGGCCGTTCCCCATCCCCCAACCTCATCCGCATCCCCTGCCTTCCCAAACACCAATTGCCTTTTTCCTGCTCCCTCTGGAACTGCCGCTCGTCCGTGGCTAAAGCTCCCTTCATCCACGATCTCTTCCTCTCTCGCCCCTTTCAACTCCTGGCTCTTACGGAAACCTGGATCACGCCCTCCAACTCTGTTACCCCGGCTGCTCTATCCTCCGGGGGCCTGTCGTTCTCTCACCGCCCCCGCCCTGAGGGCCTGGGTGGTGGTGTGGGCTTGCTCCTTGCTAAGCACTGCCAATTCAAAACCCTCTCCCCTCCCCCCTCCTCCTCCTTCCCTTCCTTTGAGGCCCACTCTGTGCGCTTATACTCCCCTCTACACCTTCGGGTTGCTGTCATCTACCGCCCCCCGGGTTCCCTCTCCTCTTTCCTCCCGGACTTTGAATCCTGGCTCACCTTCTTCCTCTCCGATGATATCCCCACTCTTATCCTTGGTGATTTCAACATTCACGTTGACACGCCCTCCGCCCCCTCTGTTTCCCGCTTTCTCTCTCTCGCTTCCTCCTTTAATCTCCGACTCTGGACCGACTCCCCCACTCATACTGACGGCCATTCCCTCGACCTCGTCTTCACTCGAAACTGTTCTCTAACTGACCTCTCCTTTGACCCCTTCCCTAGTTCTGATCACTTCCTCGGCTCCTTCAGCCTTTCCCACCGACCCCCCTCCGCCTCCCCCTCTATGCGCCCCTTCCGCAATATGCAGGCCCTTACTCCCTCGGAGTTTGCCGCACATCTTTCCCCCCTTCTCCCCCCCGTTTTCGCCTCCTCCTCCCCTGACTCTGCTGTCTCTGCTCTCAACGCTTCTCTCTCCTCGACCCTTGACTCTCTTGCCCCCCCCTCTGCTCGCCCCGTCCGCCCCCTCGACCCCCGCCCCTGGCTTACCCCTGCCATCCGCTACCTCCGCTCCTGCGCCCGGGCTGCCGAACGCCTCTGGCGCAAATCCCGCTCCCTCCCTGACTTCCTCCATTACAAATTCTCCCTCTCCTCCCTCTCCTCGGCTATCTCCCTAGCTAGGCAGCGCTATTATGCCTCTAGGATCGAATCTTTCTCCCGCGACCCTCGCCGCCTTTTCTCTACTTTCGACTCCCTTCTCAAACCCCCCTGCCCTCCCCCGCCCTCTTCCCTTGCTGCTCGGGATCTTGCGTCGTTCTTCACCTCCAAGATTGACAAGATCCGTCGGGATATTGCCTCCCGCCCCCCTCCGCCCCCCGCTCCCCTCCCGCCCCCTCCCCCGCCCCCCTCCCTCCTCGCATCCTTCCCTCCTGCCTCTCTCCAGGAAATCTCTGCTCTTCTCTCTTCATCCAACCCCTCCACCTGCCCCCTTGACCCGATCCCCTCCCGCCTCCTGACCTCTATTGCTCCCACTGTCGCTCCCCCCCTTCTGCATGTTGTCAATCTCTCCCTTTCCACAGGCTCCTTCCCCTCTGCCTTCAAACATGCCACTGTCTCCCCCATCCTCAAAAAGCCTACCCTGGACCCTTTCGATCCCTCTAGTTACCGGCCGGTCTCCCTCCTTCCCTTTGCTTCGAAGCTCCTGGAACGTGTCGTCTACTCCCGCTGCCTGAACCTCCTCTCTGCCAACTCCTCCCTCGACCCTCTCCAGTCCGGCTTCCGCCCCCTCCACTCTACTGAAACTGCCCTGGCCAAGATCACCAATGATCTACTTGTCGCTAAATCGAAGCGCCACTACTCCGTTCTTGTCCTCCTTGACCTCTCTGCCGCCTTTGACACTGTCGACCACTCGCTCCTCTTGGACTCCCTTTACTCTTTGGGCTTCCGTGGCTCTGTCTTTGACTGGTTCTCCTCCTACCTCTCTGACCGCTCCTTTAATGTCTCCCTCCCCGAGTCGACCTCCCCCTCCCTTCCCCTCTCGGTTGGGGTTCCCCAAGGTTCTGTCCTTGGCCCTCTCCTCTTCTCTATCTACACCCGGTCCCTTGGTGAAATTATTGCCTCCCACGGGTTCCAATACCATCTCTATGCTGATGACACCCAACTCTATCTCTCTACCCCCTCTCTCTCCTCCTCTGTCCGCTCACGCCTCGTCGACTGCCTCTCTGATATCTCCGCCTGGATGTCCCGACGCCAACTCAAACTGAACATGGCCAAGACTGAACTCCTCATTTTTCCTCCATCCCCCTCCTCTCCCTCTGACCTGACCATCTGCATTGATGGGGTCACCATCCGTCCTGTTCTCCGTGCCCGCAGCTTGGGCTTCATTTTTGACACGCACCTCTCCTTTAAACCTTACATTGACTCTGTGGCCAAATCCTGCCGATTCGCTCTCCTCAACATTGCCCGCATTCGCCCCTTTCTATCTGTCTCCTCGGCCAAAATCCTTGTTCATGCCATGGTTATCTCTCGCCTCGACTACTGCAACCTCCTCCTTGCTGGCCTCCCTCGCTCCCACCTGTCCCCCCTTGTGGCGATCCAAAACTCTGCCGCCAAGGTCATTCACTCTGCCCGTCGCTTCGACCATGTGACGCCTCTCCTCCTCTCCCTTCACTGGCTCCCCCTTCCTGAACGTATCCTGTTCAAACTCCTGGTTTTCACGTTCAAATCGCTCCATGACCAAGCTCCCCCTTACCTCTCGGACCTAATCGCCCTACGCGCTCCTGCGCGCGCTCTCCGCTCTTCCGCTGTCCCCTCCCTCGCTCTCCCTCGCTTCTCCTGCTCGCCCAACCGCCTTCGTCCCTTCTCCCTCGCTGCCCCGCATGCCTGGAACTCCCTCCCTGCCGACGTCCGCCTCGCCTCCTCCCTCCGCTCCTTCAAATCCCTCCTCAAGACCCACCTTTTCCATGCTGCCTTTCCCAATGCCCTCTAGTCTTTCCCCTTGCTCTTACTGTCAGCCCTCCTCTGCTGACTGCTGCTACCGACCACCTTGTAACCAAGCCAAGTACACGCACCTGAGACTTCGCATCCGCCTGAATGTTTGTTTGTCTTCTCCCATGTCTCTCCCGCTGTCCCCTCTCCTTGTCTCCCCCTCCTTGTCTTTTAGATTGTAAGCCACAGGCAGGGACCGCAGCTGATTGTATGTTCTGTACAGCGCCAGGTTGTTACTGGCGCTTTATAAATGTTTAATAATAATAATAATAATAATAATAATGCTAGCCCTCGTTCCCTTGTTCGGTGCTTCCCTTTCCGCCCCAGGGCTGTGATGCTCTCGCTTTCTCCTTCTTGCACTGCCTGCCTCTGCCCGCCCGTGGCCTCACCACCCTCCGCCGGTGCAGGGGCCAGTCCTTCCCTTTTGGTGACTCCTGAGCCTGCTTGCTGGCCACCGGGGGCCTGCTCCTGGCTCGTCAGGCTAGTTAGGGTGGATTCGCATCCACTCATTCAGGCCTGCAGGGCTTCGAGGACCTCTTCGACCCTCTTTGACAGGGCCTTTCTGGCCGGGCCTTTGCCCTTCTTCCCCCCATTACCTTTGGCCATGACTGCTCCTCCCCACGGCCTGCTTGTTCCCTGCAGCTGTGCTCCCCCGAGGAGGTGGCTCCTTAACTGGCTGTTCAGCCTGCAACCTTTACCAGGGCCCTTCCCTGTGCCTTCCTTATTGGCACTATTGGGGCTGGTTCCTGGCTCGTGGCTCCCTCACTCTTCCATTCAAAATCAACCCAGCAAATGGCCCCCTTTGTGTCTCCCCCAGGGAGTTCCCCTCGATTGCCGCTTTTTTACAATTCTTCCCCCTTCCTTTCCCTTACCTGGGAAAGGTAGGCCCTCTGCTGTGGAGCCTCCTGGTTCTTTGAAGGACCCCCCTTCACCGTTGGCCCTTATCAGGGGCTCTGTCTGAGCCCTCCCTTCCTTGCCTGCACCCCCTCTGGGTGCCCTAGGCAACTGGCTCACCGCTGACCCCTCCTTCTGTAGGGGCCCTTCCCCACTAAGGCTTAGTCAGCCTCTATTCCTTGCTATGCGCCTCCTCTCTCCCCTGCTCCTCAATCTGGAGTGCAGCTGAGCTACCACGCTGCATCCACGATGTGTTGCAGGCGCAGAATGGCCACTTCGCGCCTGGATCCAAGATGGCGGCCGTGAAGTCTCTTCTCACGAGACTTCACCCAGGCCACTTCCCTCAGCCGTGCACCCCCACCCTGAGCCTTCCTCACTCCAGCCAGGGGGGAGGGGCAAAAACCGCCACCCCGCGAGTTGCTATCCTTTCCAGGTAGGGCCGTGTGGTGACGGGGCTTGTCTTGCCCTGTTCTGGTAAGTAGCTTTTCTCTGGTGCTCATCATCTTGTATCACTTTGAAACATCAATCCTTTTTGGACAACAGGCCATGTGAAATTCCCAGAAAGACCCACTTCATTGCTCTTCATTAGGCTAAGATTGCTCATAGACTTCTGAATTCGGAACTATGGAAAATACACTCCACTCTCCCACATAGGGCAGGTATTATTTGAGTAAATCAACTTACAGTGAAAGTGTTTTTACTAGAGGTGTGAAATTTGTGTCAAAATGAACATACATTTTGTGCAGAAAAGCTCTATGGGGAGATTCCAAAATTCAGACACTCCCCTCCTGGATTTTGTAGTCCCAGGCCGGGGGCACCCTCAACCCTGCTGGCCTCCCGGCGCACTGCTCGCACACATGTGTGCCATGGTAGCTCAGCTGGCTCAGTCCCCAGACTTGCACAGGCATGTGTGGGAGGCGGGAGCTTGTGCCAGCTGGAGGTGAGGCAGGCAGCCGGCACTCTCCCGTGCATGGGATGGGCTAGCATGAAGGATAAAGTAACAGTCACAGGAGAGGCAAGGGGAGGTGTTGGGGGAGAATGGAGACATCTCCTAGGGCAGAGCTATGCAACACCCTTCCGGCCCCCATCCTCATTTTATTAAAAACTGAGGCTGGGGCCATTTTGAAACAAATAACCTTAGGGCCTTTTCACATGGACGCCTGTGTGAACTCTGCAGCAGGTGCAGGGGGGATGGGTGGGCCTCCATAGGAATCGGGTGGGTGGGTGTGCACGCTCTCACGCTCCACCCATTGCCCATGGACCAAACAACAGGATCCAATGCCAGTTGCTCCATGTGTGGAGATGGGTGTGCACCCATGGGAACGGCCGCACACCCACCTCCACCCGATGCCGGCACACACCCATCCCCACCCACCATGGCCTGTTTGAAAAGGGCCTTAGTCAGCAAGAGGAAGCAAGTATAATAGAGAAAAGGGGGAAGTCAGGGTGGGGAGGGGCCATTCATTTTGAGATAATGAACTCTGAAGGGGGAGTGGGGCCCTTGGCTGAGGGGGGCTTGAGCAGGGTGTAAGACATTCACCCACCTATATTTCACACACCCCTTCTCTTTTCTTTCCCTCTTGGTTGCTTTTTTGGGCAGCACACAGCACTGAATACTAGTGGTGGGACCCCAGGCCCATTACCGGTTACCGGATTTACCGGTTACCGGTTCTACGAAAACCGGATTCCTGGATTAAATCCGGTATACCGGTACCGGATTTATTTCATTGGTTTCAATGGGGCGCTGTGTCCCCATTGAAACCAATGAAATAAATTAATTCCCTCCCCCTCCCAGGCTGCGCGGGTGGAAGG
>QEPC01005968.1:705404-722378 GCA_003113815.1 Sphenodon punctatus
GTGCTGGGGGGTGGGCTCTTTTTTTTAACAAAAATCCAGGCTGGGCAGGGTGGGTGGGGGGTGTCCCCCCTTCCACCCACGCAGCCTGGGAGGGGGAGGGGGGAGGAATTAATTGTATTTCATTGATTTCAATGGGGACACAGTGCCCCATTGAAATCAATGAAATAAAACCGGTACCGGTTACCGGATTTAATCCGGGAATCCGGTTCTTTGAGAACCGGAAACCGGTAAATCTGGTATCCGGTAATTACCCCGGGCTCCCACCCCTAATAGCTATGGCATAGGCCTGTAAACTGGCTGTATGATGCAATCTGTCAGTTTCAGCACACGAATGACACCACCGTCACTCCAACTGCCACCCCTCTCGCTTCAGCACCTGAAGTTCCTCAGAGAGCAAAGGAGGCTTGCAGAGCTGTCGCCTGGGCAGCGGACCCCTAGGAGCTGTCCAATCAATGGCCTCAGTCAGCAAGGTATTCCATAACACAATGAGGTCATCTATGGAACAGTCATCAAGGTCAGAGAGTAACTCACCCAGAGCATTCTGGACCAATCTGGTTCCATCAGCCTCCAGAGGCGAACCATCCAAATCAGTTCTGCACCTTTCCAGGGGCAAGCATGCACCAGGAGCGAGGCCTGCAGGAGGTAATGGTCTGCCCATGCCGAGGGTACAGCTGTTAACTCCCCCACTAACGGAGCACCTGCCTCAAGACTAGTTACCCCATGCCTTTGGGCCATGTATCAGCTCTGCTGTGTGTTAATGTGGCCACCCCTTTCACCCTAGCCTTGCTGTGAGAATCCATGCATGACCTGGTCATGGCCCTGGTCATGCCCCTCCACATGTCCTCATTTGGCTGGACAATGCCATGGCTGCAGCATAAGGGGGTGACCATCCCAGTAGGTGCTCTACACCTTGATCTTGTCCCTGTTAGGCCTTGACCCAATACACCTGCATTTTGCTCCATGATGACACAAGTGCAGCGATGATCATGTATTGGCTAGCCCAAAGCCTCCATGGACCTACCTATGGGTGCTCAGGGATGTGTGTGTGGGCTGTGTGCAGTCATGTTCTGTGCATCTACCCCCATCTACTCCTGATGGACATGTGTTTTGTTCTTATCACAGATGCTGCTGTTCTTGGCCTGCAGGTGCTGACTGAGATAGCACAGGACCTGCAGGTGGTGGTGACTGATTTCAGTGAGGGCAGCTGCAACTACTGGGAGGCCCATGAGAGACACCATTTTGAGATTTCATAACACCCACCCTTTTTCCACGGTGGGCTACAGGGGATGTGTGCTGAGGGGGCATTGCTTCATGGGGATCTCTCCTGTTCTCTCTTTCATTACATGTGTTCCCAACATCCTTGTGGTGCTGTCTTCTTATCCATGCAGCCCTGGATTGTCCACTCCAGTGACCCCTATCATTGCATTTTGAGCTGCTTGTGTGGGTTGTTCTGTGCCTTGTTCCTTGCCCCCAGCCCGACATCCCTGTGGTTTTGGGGCTAACCTCTCTGTGCCGCAGGTGTATGCGTGTTACCTCCCATGACTCTAGCTCCACTTTGGGACCACTGTAGTACCACTTTGACCTTTCCAATGCATATTGCGGGGCTGTGTTGTTGACCAGTGCATTCCTGCACCATGCATTGCACATGTTTCTGTGGTGTTTCAATGGTATTCTGATGGAGTTAGCATTCTGTCTGTTCTCACCTGATGTGTCCTGTGGTCGGGGCCATGTACGGTTTGGACTGTCCTGCCAGACATGGGGGTAGTGCTGCTTATTGTCCCCCCCTCCCCTGGTATAGTTTCTGTGTCCTTGGACTCCCTGCTTTCCTGTTGCTCCTGTGCTGCCTGTGAGTTGCATTCCATGGCAAGGGGGTCTGGGCTTCTTGGCACCTGGCTGTTTTGCAGGTGTCTGGCAGCTCAGGCACAGCCCGTGTTTCTCTACTGCTCCTTTCCCCATCCTTCCACCTCACCCCCGCACAGAGTTTGGAGATGGGCGGTGATGGCACCTGTGACCTCACTTGCCCTTAGTTTGCCATGTTGCCATGTCATTTTGGGATATGGTCTTCCTCGAACTAGTGGAGCGGCTATCCGTGTGAACGGTGAGCGTGGTGGATTGTTGGAGAGCTGGAGGGTTGGGTGTGTGGGTGCTGCAACCTCCCCTGGCCCTCCCATAACCTCCCTGGCCGGTGCCTGTTTGCATACCTGAGGTGGGTGGAATGCTACAACAGTCAAGGAAAATCAAATTCCTGTTTGAATAAATTGTTTCTTACCCTTCTCTTTCTGATGAGCTTGACTCTCCGTGAGCAGAAAGCTGGCTGTTAGCCATACCTTGTCATTATGGTATTTTATAAATGACTGCATGCAAACTTAATTAGATCTCTGTGTGGATAAAGTTCTTGGAAACAGTCCCACTCCCCTTCCTTTTAGATTTACTGGTTTATATTATTTTATATTTTTGGCCTGGCTAGTATCTAATAATAGACCCATTTTTGTCTGGGCTTCAGTTAAAGGCTTCTCAATTGCATATTCATATCGACCAAGCTGGCTGCCATGTGCAATAAACTGTGATAGCTTGGCTGAATACAAAGAGAATAATGGCAGAGCCTTAGTGAAGCTTGTTCAAATACCACAATCACTGAAGAACAAACAGAGTCAGAGCACTTTAACCAGGGTCTCTTGTAGGAATTTCTCTGAGGAAAATTCCCACACTAGGTTCAACCGACTATTATTCCTTTAGGCCTTCCCCAAACAGGAAATTAAGACAGGGTTAGAGGTTTTAAAAGAAATGAATTATTACGAAAAAGGATTTTGATCATATAGACAGTCAGGTAATAGAAAAATATTTGGAGCAAAAGATAAAGGACATGCACAAAGGAATAGATGAGAAACAAAATCTAGTAGTGAAATAAATGATTGTTAGTACCTATCATAATTTAATAAAATGCAGTAAAATAAGATATTGTATAAATTTCCTTCTAATTTTAAATAAGGATATTCTAAATTAAGGTTAACACACACACCCCCTCAGAAGAATGGGCAGTTCCTCTGAAGTAGTTCCGCTTACCCTCCTAAGAAAACAGGACAAAAAGAAGTAGCAGTAGTAGTAGTTCCAGCCTTCAAAGCAAAGACTGTATCCGAATGCCTAGGTGGCACTCAGGACAAGTTCTTGAAGTAATTAGCTGCAAGGCTAACTAACCTTCAGTTTTAGGGCATTTTTATAGACCACATTGTTTCCGGATTCACATTTATAGTAGCCCCTATAATTATCCATAAACCTAGCCATTTTATTATAATTTCAGCTAAATAAGGCAAAACTCTTTTATCCAATCAGCTTCTCAACATGCATTTCACCTTTCCCATAATTTCACCAGCCAGTCTGACTCTACACTTGACCTTTCCTCTACTTCTGCCTACCAGCCTAACTACTCCTTCCTCATTTCTCCCTCCTGGAATGTTGTGAAAGTAACAATGTCAAGTGAACCAACTTGTGCTCTCTTTCTGTAGGCTTCTAAGCCTGCTATGCCAAGCCAGGCAGTTTCACATAAGCAAGCAGCCTTGAAATTTAGCAGTAGGCCTTTATAGGCAGTCTATAGATTTCCTCCCCCCGCACACACACCCAACCAGGTCTTTATGGAACCCTGGTCACTATTGGGCAATTTCAGCATAAGGAGAATCTGGAATGTCAGCCCTCCCATGCCAAGTTGTTGGGCCTGGACAAGAGTCCCGGGAAAGAGAGAGTACCAACTCATCGACACAAGTACATCAGAATTCCCAAGACTGTCATCAAGATAATTCCCTGGCTGATTATCCATACCCAAAGGCAGGCTTCACATCCTTGGGGAGTAGCTAAGGTTCAGATAAAATTGCTTTTTATATGCTGTATTTCCACTACCTGAGTTTCTGCAAATTTAAGTTTGGCTCTAGAACTGGAGCTCCAACATGTGGATTAAATTGTTTGACCAAATCCTGATACTCTGGTGATACCATCATTTCTATGTCCTCATAATATATGTCTTCACTGGATACAGGGTGAGTTTGCCAATTTTTACCAAACATCTTGGCTGAAAACAAAAATTTGGTCTAGGAATCGGGCACCACCCATTTCCATAGAAGAAATCTTTCCTATTAGTTATCAGACAATACTAGCCATTTTCTGTATATACTGCTTTCTCTTCCAACTGGTTCCATTTCTCCAAATGGAACTTACAGATGGTAGAAGCATTTAATTGTCCACAGATTTTAAGAGAGTTACTGAGAGAGTGGCACAAACAAAGATATTCCTGTCCCCTTATGGAGCAACAGGTCACCAGAGTGGGTACTGCTTCATGGACTTGATAGATATTATTATTTTATTTTATTATTATTAGGGATGTGCGAAAGCCATTCAGATGTTCAGTGTTCAGCCCGAACTTGGCCCGTTCAGATGGCCGAACCGAACGGCCAAACTGAACACCAGAACCCCTGAACAGTTCTGCCATGTTCAGATGAGTTTGGGCGCGTTCGGGCAGGAAAAACAGGGCTGGAAGGCCCAAGGAGGAGCGGGGGCAGCTGAGGAGCAGAATTCCTGGTGCCAGGGATGGAGAGGCTTAGACTAGCAGCCAGCCTGTCCAATCACCATCCCTCTTTTCCTCAGACCAGCCACTGGTTTGCCAGTCTGCAGATTGGCCACGGACTAGGCTGCATGGAGCCAATGGGGCTTGTGGTAAGGCGGGTGCAGCAAGTAACAAAAGTCATTGCCCTCCCCCCTTCCAACTCCTTCTGAGCTAGCCACTGATCCTGTCAGCAGACGTTTTCAGAAGTCTCCCTCTCCCAGCAGTTTGTGTTCCTCCCAATCCATTGCCATCCTCCTCCTATTTCACACATTTCCACACATTTACCTCCATAGTTTCATTTATTTAGATTAGATTAGATAGGCTTAGGTGTTATTTTTATTTTTTACCCCTCCCTGTGTTCTTTCTCCCTACCCTCCATTGAATCCTTCCCTCCTCCCTGTATATATTCCATCCCTGATTCCCTTCCCTGTTTTTGGATTTATTTAGAGTAGCATTAGATTGATTTAGGTTTCATTTCAGTTTTGTCCCCTTCCCTGTGTTGTTTGTTTTAAGTTATCTGTGCCCCCCCCCCCCCCACCATCCCTGTGTACATATATATAGAGAGAGAGAGAGATTAGACATTAGATAGTTACTATAGATAGACAGTTGTAGGAATTAGCTTAGTGATAGAGATAGATAGCGATAGTGTGTAGTGATTCAGTTTTAATATGTTATAGTGTGTTTGTAGGAATAGGCCTTTGTAGATATTAGATAATATTCCATTTAGTTCCATAGTTTTTAGAATAGTTAATAGCAGTTAGAGTTAGTGTAGATATATATAATATTAGATTACAAATTTGAATATATAAATAAATTAAAAATATATAAAATCTTCCTGTGCATTCTTTGGGTGGGAGAAATGGAGAAGGAAAGCAGGAGAGGCCAGTCTGCTGCCTGTAAGGTGGGCAATGGGGCACGTGGCAGAGGTGGCAGGGGCTGTGCCAGTGGAGTGGCAGCAGGCAGCAGCAGCAGCCCGAGCCCATCACCACGCCCCAAACTGCACAGGCCTGATTTTGGCAGTCAGACTTCAGAGGCTCCCAGCAGTGGCAATAAGGGTGTGGTTTGGCATCACTTTCTGCCAGTGTCCTCCACTGCCACACAGGACACTGGAAGGCCTGCACTCCAGGAGGCTGTGGCTGTCTCTGTTGTGGCTGCAGGAGCAGGTGCAGGTGCTTTGGGGTTGGATGTTCCTCCAGGGCCACCAATGTCCCCGACGCCCATTATTGAGGTGATCCCCAGCAGTCCAGGGCTGGTGGATCCCACCCCGGCTGCTAGAGGCAGGGCCTGATCCCCAGGCAATGACAGCAGGGAGAGGAGCAGCAGCAGCAGCTATAGGAGGCACAGGGAGAGTGGCAGCAGCATGGTGGGCAATCGATCAGCCTCAGGGTCCCAGTACTCCCCTTCACGGGACATCACTCAGATTGAGGACAGCGAGGCAGATACTAGTCCTGCAGAGGAGATGTCTGGTGCTGAGGCGATGGCTGTCCCTCCAAGAGCTGTGTCACCACCATGTTCTTCCCCTCCCAGCGGCGCTGTCAGCGGTGTGTCACCCGGTGCGGGCCAGAAGGCAGGAGGGGACAAAAAATCCTCTGTCTGGGTGCATTTTAAGTTGGTGCAGGCGGATGATCCCAGTGAGGTGCAGTGCAGTTTGTGCCAGAAGGTGGTGAAGCGTGGGCAGGTGCTCACCAACCTTGGCACAACTTCCATGACGAGGCACCTGAAGAGATGTCACAGCATTGTGCTGCTAAGCGGGCAGGCAGGGGCACTGGACACCAATGGGTTCCTGACTGCAGTGGCCAGTCATCCGCCTCCATCAGCGGGCAAGCATCCTGCTCTAACAGCTGCCTCTAGCAACAGGAGCGGTATCGCTGCTAGGGGGGAGCAGCAGCAGCATCAGTGCACCATGGAAGAGCTGGTGTGGGGGCAGCTGCAAAGTCCATCAGCAGCTGCAGGACATGGAGGGCGGTGTGGCTTTCAGGCTTTTAACGGTGCATGTTGGGAGAAATGATCACACTGGATGGGCAGCCCTTCTCGGTGATTGGGGACATGGGGTTCAGGTGCCTGATTGGCTTCCTGGCCCCCCAGTTTAAGCTGCCCTCATGCACCACCCTGAGTTGGCAGGTGGTGCCAACCTTGTACCGGGCTTAAAGGAGTAGGTGAGGGAGCAGCTGGCAAGGGCTTGGGGTGCCACATCCACTTCACCACAGATCTGTGGTCAAGCAGGAACGCGCAGCACACCTACCTGGCAGTGATGGCGCATTGGTGGCAGGACCCGGAGGCAGCATTTGGCAGTGGCAGGGGCAGGGTCCCGAAGCAGGGTATAGGTGGGTCCTGCTTCAAGCAGTAGTCATGGACGGCCCCCACACCGCTCAGAACATCGTGTCAGCCCTGACCGCCATGGTGAGGGAGTGGGTCACATCAGGCAATGGGTGTGTGGTGACGGAAAACGCGGCCAACATACTGAGGGCAGTCCACTAGGGGGGCTTCACCAGCATCCCTTGCACTGCACACCTGGTGGTCAGGGACGCTCTGGGCTTGGGGGACAAAGGGATTGGGGCAGGCACCCTTAACTCCCTGATCAAGTGGGGGAGGAAGCTGGCTGGTTTCTTTAACCGGAGCATGAAGGGCAGCGACCTCCTCTGGGCAAAGCAGGCCGAGCAAGGCTCCCCAGTGCACCAGCTGGTGCAGGATGTGTCCACCCGGTGGAATTCTACATTCCTGATGCTTGAGTGGTTTCTCGATCAGAAAGCCGCCTTGCATCACGTTCAACTGGTGACAGACAGTGGGGCACCTCCAGGGTATGATGGGGCAAAATGGGAGTTCCTGGCTCACACGGTCTTCATGCTCAGACTGTTCCTGGATGTGATGGAGACCATCAGCTCCTCCACAGTCACCATTAGCCAGGTGACCCCTCTGGTCCAGAGTCTCCTGAGGAGGCTGGAAGAGAGTCTCCAGGGGTGGGATTGTGGCCCTCAGGGCTGGAATCTAGATGATTAGGTGGTTGCTCTGGTGCGGCAGCTGAAGGCAGGGCTGAAGGCGCAGCTCGATGAGCTCCTGCAGTGGGCAGAATACATTTTGGCAACCATGCTGGACCCCAGGGTCAAGGGCAGCGTGGCACTCCAGACACCGCTCTATGGGCACTGGAAGGGTGACCTGGTGGAGTGGGTCTGGCAGGCAGAGCGGGCTCTTGATAGTGCATGGCGGCAGCAGAAGGACGCCCCTGGGGATGGTGGGAGTGGGAGCAGCCACCCCTTTCAGCCGGCGGGGTCTATCCCTGCCCCCAGCCCTAGCAGTAGCAGTACCAGCAGCAGGCTGAGCAGCAGCAGCACCCCTATTGCGAACAGCAGCAGCTTGTATGTGCAGGGCATTCTGGCGTGCATCAGCTCGTGCACAGTAGGCCATGCAGCATGGCTGCGGGCAGTGGTGCCCAGGCAGAGTTATGTAAGGGAGTACGACAGCACCTCAGCAGCAGTGGAGAGTTACCTGGAGGAGGAGTCGTGCATCGAACCCAGCAGTGATTCTTTGGCCTACTGGGACAGCAAGACCAACGTGTGTTTGGCCCTGTCCAAAGTGGCCACAGGTCTCTTTTCCTGCCCATCAACGAGTGTCCCCAGCAAGCTGGTGTTCTCCATGGGGGAGACATTTGCTCACCGCACCATCTGAGACTGCAGGTGAAGTTGGTGGAGCATTTGCTTTTTATAAAGGTGAACCTTCCACTGCTAGGATTCCCTGAGCTGCCCCTGGACATGGATAGATGGTGAAGTGGCACACACCATCCCATATCAGGGGAAGTCTTGGGACGGGGCTCCTCCTCAATCTGGGCTGCTGCTGCTTAGGTACTATCCCTCCTTCCCAATGCCTGGCGCCCACCCTGCCTCTCTCTATCTCTCTGACTACATGGTCTCGGCCGTCCTATCTGACTGACCTAATGATGCAGGGTGGAATTGGGAAGCTGTAAGCCTGCCAGCTGGCCTCTGGCTCGATGATCTCGGCCCACCTATCTGACTGGCTCTCTCGCGCGCATGCTGCACAGTCTTCACCGGTCTATCTGAGTGCTCTGCCAAGGTCCCAGCCTGCCTTCCCTACTGCCTCTCATGCCACGCTGCCTGTCTGCCCGCCTGCCCAGGTTGCCAAGGTCCCCCCTCTCACCTTTTTGGATCCCTTTCTGATCCTTCCCAAAGCAGGTAGGATCTTTCATTAGCCCATCCCTGTTCAGCAGCAGCTGATCAGCAACCTCAGAGGCTTCCCTGACTGTTTTGCGGTTCCTATCTTTCACTAAGTGCTTGATCTCCTGGGGACAGCAGAAATAAAACTGATCCAGCCCCATAAGATCCAACACCAGCTCCCGGGTCTCTGATTTGACTCCAGCAGGGCCAGCCCGAGGCATGTGCCACCAGTGCCCAGGCACATGGCCCCGTGGGGGGAGGGGCCCTGCGCCACCACGGGCTAGAGACTGACAGATGCCGCTGTTTTTTGTTTCTTCCCCCACCGGGCATCTCCAAGTCAATCATCATGGGGGGGGGGGGGCGTAAACTTCCTGGGAATCCCTGGCCAGTTATACGCTGCAGAGCTGAGCTGACACAGTCAAGTTTCAGGTAAGTAACCTGCTGCCCCTCATCCCCTGAAAATCCCACACACACCCCATTCTGGGGCCTATGTTCCAGGCAGGGAGGGCTGTCATTCCACTTGTCTGCAAGTGTCCCACACAGAGGTCAGCCAGCCTGCAATGCCCGGCCAAGAAAGGGTGCCAGCCACCGAGCCCTGGCCGGGCCTCTGCCACTGCTCCACCGATGCCAACCAGCCTGCAATGCCCTACCGAGCAGGAGTGCCAGCCACCAAGCCCCAAGCCTTCCCAGCCTCTGCTGCTTCTGCTGCTGCTACTACTGCTGCCACCGCCGCTGGATCTCAGACAGACAGCCCTGGCACCATGGGCATCCCCAGGGGCCAAGCACCGAGATTGCCTGCCCAGGCAACCCGGGGTGCCAAGTGCCAAGCCTTCCTGGTCTCTGCTGCTGCTGCTGCTTCTGCTGCTGCTGCTGCTGCTGGGTCTCAGACAGACTACCAGCCCTGGTACCACAGGCACCCACAGGGGCCAAGTGCTGAGCCTGCCTGCCCAGGCAACCCAGGGTGCCAAGGGCCAAGCCTCCCAGTCTCTGCTGCTGCTGGGTCTTCAACAGCCTGCCATGCTGCCATGGGCCCCCCTGGCGGTCCCTGGAGCACCTCAAGCCTCCCGGAGGTGCCGAACTCTGACAAACGTTCAGGGGGGTCTGAACTCCACCGGACCGGACCCACGAACCCAAACTAAGTTTTTAGTCTGGACGGCTGAACATCCAAACTCCATCCTGTTTGCACATCCGTAATTATTATCATTATTTACATAGTGTCATAAGTGTACCTGCCACTATACAAATATTAGTTATAGACACGTCTCTGCCCCACAGGGCTTACAATCTAAGAGAGACAAGATAAGGGGAGACAAGGGAGAGGTGAACATCATGAGAGACGAGGATACATTCATGAGGTTGAGAAGATGCAGGTGCACATGTTTAACTTAGTTACAGGGGAGAGATTCTGAAGGATGGAGGGAAGAGGATACAATTTTCCTGTATGTGCCCCAAACACTGCATGGTGGCTAGTCAATGAAACACATCCTCATTTCGGTGAAAGACAGGCAGTGAGACAGTAAACGAGACAACTAGATTGGCTGCCACAAAACAAGATTGATCAAAATAATAACTATGGAAATTGGGGGGTGGGGGGAGTGACAGATCCCAGGTTCCTAATTGTTCCAAAGGAGAACTTTGTGCCTAAATCCTGTATCCCATTGAGGACTTTAAAACAATGAGAACAATACCAGCTTCCCAGTTGCTGGTCTCGAATTAATATGAGAACCCAGCCTAATACAAGATCTAATAATGCTTGAGACACTGTTCTCAGCACATAATCCCCACATGCAAAGCAGATGATTTCTTTACCTATGTATTGCTCTTTAACCTGCTCATTGTGATCCTCAGCTTTATCTGAATCAGACTTGGTTGAGTTTCGTTAAATAACCAGGCAATTACATGCATGTCGAATATAGCCATTTGCTAACCCTCCAGTGCCAGATATCAGTAGATTGGTTACTTTATTTGCTTCTTCCTACTGCACTAGTGCTATGTGCCTTCTAAGGTTTTCTACATCAATTCTATTCCAAATCAACATTCCTGAGCTAAACAACCCTAGAAAGGATCCCAGTCCTCCTAAAAATCCACTCAAACTTCTCTTTCCTCAGGAAACATGTAAATTCTGGGGGTGGATCACAGACAGTTTAGCTACGTCTTGTATTTTCTGTTGATAAGAGAGAATTTTATCTATCAGAATAAATATGATTGAATAAAAGGAAGACACTGTGTTGCCCTGGACTCCACTGCCGATTGCTCCATGTGTGGGGGGAGGCGTGGAGATGGGTGTTGCGTGGGAGCATGCACACACCAACACCCACTGCAAGTGGTGTTTACACAGATGCCTCCACCCATCTCCACCCAGCGAAACTGGGTGGAGGCATCTCATGTGGTGCCCTGTACCATGTATAATAAAATGTAACACCTATTTTATCGGTGTTAGAGCGTCTGTGTAAAAAGGGCCTAAGCTTCTCAAACTCCTTAGTTAATTGCCCTGTGACAATGGCAAAGAATCAAAGAAAATGGTCTCTGTCTTCTAATAATGAACAAGCAGCTTTATGGGCTTAGATAAAGTATTATTGTCCCTAAGGTCACTTTATCTCTCTCTGCCTCTGCTTCACTGTTGAGCTTTTGCTTAGAACCTCTCACAAATCCAGAAGCAGCACAAATATTCTCACTATTGGGTCCTGATCACATGAAGGAAATTCACACCAGTTTAGCAACACTGATGTTATGCTGGTAAAAGTATACGGTCACTACACTGGTACCCAAGCCACAATCCTGAAAGGCCTTAATTTGTTGTTGTTGTTTTTAAAAGTGTCTACATGGGGGCTTAATATAAGTCAACTGGTTAATGCTAACTAGAGTGGAAAAAACTAACATGTAAACAGGCTGTCTTAGTGAGATTTTCAAAGGCACAAGATTAGTCCACTAAGTCCTTATTTAAGCACTGAATAAGTGATTCATTTTTTAAAACACCAAGCTTCCAGCAAAACCCTTTAAAAGCAATGGAAGCTATTAGGTTCTCAGTATTCTTAGAGGTAAAATCATTTCTTCTGAAGCCCAATTATTAATTATGATGATGATGATTGATTGATTAGCAAGCATTTATATAGCACCAGCAATGGACCTGGCACTTTCCAGATTAATTGAATAGACGGTCCCTGCCCTAGGGCTTACAATCTGAGAGACGGGGGAAGACAAAGGAAGGGGAACAGAGGAAGAGACAAGGAGCATAACATTCACGAGGATGCGAGGTTCCAGGTTAGTTACATCAAGTTCCAGGCTTAGTTACATCAAGAATGATGTCTGGTTGGTCCATGTGGTGAGGATATGAGTACACAGACCTTAGGTAACAGATTGCACTGGATGGAGCTATCCGCAGGAGCTTGGTGAGGGGAGCAAGAAGTCAGGGAGGACAGAGTGGAAGTGGTGGGTCTTGAGGAGGGATTTGAAGGTACGAAGGGAGGGGACAAGGCAGATGTGGGCAGGGAGGGAGTTCCAGGCATGGGGGGCAGCTAGGGAGAAGGGACAAAGGCCGTTAGGGGAGCAGGGGAGGCGTGGGAGGGCGAGAGAGGGGACAGGAAGAGCGGAGTTCACAGACTGGAATACGGAGGGAAATTAGCGCAGAGAGGTAGGGGGGAGCAAGGTTGTGAAGAGCTTTATAGGTGAAGAGTAGGAGCTTGTGCAGGATTCGTTCAGGAAGGGGGAGCCAGTGAAGAGAGGAGAGGAGGGGCTGTACGTGGTCGAAGTGACGAGTGAGGTGGATGACCCTGGCAGCAGAGTTTTGGACAGAGATAAGGGGAGAAAGGGGAGAGCGGAAGAGGCCAGTGAGAAGGAGGTTACAGTAATCGAGGCGAGAGATGATTTAGGAGTCTAACCACAGACTCCTATTTTTGGGGGGTGGGGGGTCGGAATTGACTTTGGTCTTAGGTGGTTTTTAAATGTGATTAGCTGATCACTGGCACAAAAAGAAAAAAGTTCCCTTCACTTTTTTTTCTTCTAATTTCAGTGACTAAATGTATCTGGATTTATCAAGAGCCAAAGGCATAGATTAGCAATAAAGTCAGTACACATTTCTGGTCAATTTTAATTGGTGTCTGAGCTTGAACAAGTCCTGCTCTCTGGCTTGCTATCAGTTCTGCAGATGCATTGATTTAGATTTAATTAAATTTTCCTGAATACACTGCAAAACCCACCATTTTCAGCACTAGTTTAGGGACCTGTGCCCACTTTACCCCCGAGTTGACCAGGTTGTGCAGAGGCGTCCGCCAGATGTGAAAAGGCAACCCTGCCAGTGGCGCTCTGGAAAATCCTGGAGCACGCCATGTGGAGCGGGCCAGCCAAACCCAGGGCAATGGCCCAAAATTGAGCTTCTGTCTGTCTGTCTGTCTGGGCGGATCCGCTTCAGCTCTATACCCAGCCAGCTGTTGCCCTGGTCAGCACTATGGAGTTGCAGCCGCCAGCCAACAACATCAGGTGAGTGGCTGCAATGCTATTATTTATTTATTTATTTATTTATAACATTTATATCCCACCTCTCCTGCCTCAGCAGCTTGAGGTGGCTTACAAAAATTAAAATATTTTAAAATATACATAAAATATATAAAATACATAAAAGGGAGGCATAAAAGAACATTTTAAAAAGCCATCCTCCCCAGCCACATTCCTCCCTCACCAAAGACTTGGCGGAACACTCGCACTGTCACCGAAATGAGGCAAGGTCCAGGGTCACGGGGCCTCTGTGTCACAGGGCACGGGGCATCGTGGCCTGGGAGCACCTGCTGGTCCATCTAAAGCGGATTGAAGAGGAGCTGCAAGCAGGCAGATGTGGGGTGCACCCCAGAGCAGCTCCGGGGGCAGGCAGCCTCTGCGTACATTTGTTTGCACCCAATGAGTTTTAACTTCTTTGCTTTGGGGCATACAATGTACCACATGTCCCATTTAGGAAGGGGGTCTGTATTAGATGCAGGGTGGTCATGCGAGTGGTTTCCCTTCTTTCTTTTCTCTGTGGATAGTCTTGCTGGGGTGAAGTGGAGGGAGGGCATGGCAAATGCAAAATGAGTTCCTGTTTAAAGAGGAGTAAATCACCATACATTTGCCAGACCCTCCTTTCTCCCCAATAACACCATATGGGTGGAGAAGAAGTGAAGCCACTGGAGCTACTTGAGTAATGTGCAGTGTGTGGGATCTCTCATGCACCTGCCCTGTCCTGTATCTTGGATGGCACAGCCTTGGGCCTCTTCTTTGCTAAGGAGTCATGTTGTTGTGGTTGTGGTGGTTGTGGTGATGGTGGTGGTGGTGTTTGTTGTTTTGTTTATATAATGTCACCAATGTGTCTGGTGTCACTGAACAATTGTGTTGTAAGCTCTCAGGCAGGGACCGTGTCTATCTTATTCTCTGTAAAGCACCAGGTACATCGCTGGCACTATATAAAAGCTTATAATAATAATAAAAGACAGGTCCCCGCCTAGCGAGCTTGCCGGCTAGAGACTGAACAATGGAAGAGGCAACAAAGGGGTGGCACACTGTAGGGGGAGAACAGGGCTGACCCTACCATGGGGCAGCTCAGGGCGGCCGCCCCGGGCCCCGCTCCTGGGGGGGTTCCACACTCGGGTGGCCCAGCTCCCGGCCTGACTCCGACTGACAGGCAGCAGAGGGGACCAGCAGGAGTGAGGGAGAGTCAGTGGCCCCGCCTCTCCCACAACTACATGCCCCCCCCCTCCACTGCCTGTCACAGTCTCAGCCAGGGGAAATGAGGGAGAGAGAGGCAGAGGCCCCACCTCTTCCTCATTTCCCCTGGCCGAAACACCCAGGCAGCGGAGGGGGCCAGTGGAAGTGAGGGAGAAGCAGAGGCTCCACTTCTCCCTCACTCTGTGGGTGCCCCCCTGCCTGTCAGTCTCTCAGCCAGGGAAAATGAGGGAGAGGGGGGCCTCTGCCTCTCTCTCCCTCATTTCCCCATGCCGAGACAGTAACAGGCAGCGGGGGGTGGGGGGCAGCAGAACTTCCAGTGGCGGCGGGCAGTGCGACTGCAGATTAATCTGCTGCCGTGATGCCCACCCCACCTGAGGCTCCGAGCCTGGCACAGCACCCAGGTCAGGGGTGGCAGTGGTGGTGGATCATGTAAGTGATCCGATGTCCGCTCAGGCTTAGGGAAGGGTGGAGGGGAGTGCCCTTCCACCCATCCCCGAGCCCAGGCCCAGGTAGCACGCTACCCCCAGATCAGGCCAGGGAGCGCCCCCTGAGCCAGGGAGAGCCCCTAGGCCCGCTGGCGGCAAAGCTGCCAGCAGAAGATAAGGGCCCCACCTTTGTTCTCCGCCCTGGGCCCTTCATATACTAAAGCTGGCCCTGGAGGGAGACAGTTGCACTTGATGTGACTAGCATGATTTAAGTTAATCCACACTTGGCTTGCACACTCCTGCTTTGTGGACTTGCTATTTAGCCCCACATCATACTAGTACTAGTGCATTCCCAATTGTCTGCAGGGGACAAGACAACACTTTCCAGACACCAGCAGCTGACACCAAATAAAACAAATTTTGCTTTCTAAAGACACTAATATTATAAATTATGTTGGTGCTTATTGATTGGATGTAGGTAAAGACTGGCTGACAGCAGGGATGTGATGCAGAACTAGATATGTAATGGGTTATACAGCCTAGCCAGCAGTAACTAACTGAAAGTTGTTGTTGCTGGATGGCTGCTTGGTTTATGGGAAATCAGTTTGATGATATCAGTCCAAAGTCTAGGGAGCAAGCATCTCTAACAACCAAAAAAAGGGTTGGATTTTCTCCAAGTTTATATGCTAGTTTTTATCTGGCCCCCAGATGCAGTTCCTACCGCAAGCGCTGAAAGAGTGAGCTCAGGGAAAGGGAGCCAAGATGAGGGCCTGCACTGAAGGATATGGGACAGACCCATGACACAGATCCATGATCTGGACCTTCCTCTTCAGAGTGCACCCCTTAAGCTCACCAGCCCCACAACTTCTTGGAGTTTGTACTAATTTTCAAAGTGGCCCCTTGGCAAAAAAGGGTTCCCCACCCCTGGCTTATAGCATGTTCCTTCAGCATGTAGCACCTATGTGAATGAGACTTGCCCTGCTAAGGTCCAAAATTGGCACTAACCAGCTAAAGCAGAGGTGGGGAACCTTTTCCCGAGTCCCAGGTGCTACTCTGAAAGCTTTCACAAGCTCTGAGGGCCACACAGAATTTGGGGCAGGGGTGCTTAAATGCATTCAAGGAAAGGAGGGCCCAAATCATGAATTTATGCAAGGGAACTGTCCCCTCTCCTTACTTGCATGCCCTCATCTCTGCTCCCTTCCCTTGAGCTCAGTTTTTCAGTCACTGGAAGTAAGAACTGGATCCAAGGGCCATATCCTGGAAGTGGAAAGGGGCCACATAAAAACTTGCCACGGGCTGCATTTGGCCCCTGGGCCTCAGGTTCCCCATTCCTGAACTAGAGGATTGCAGCACTCATGAATATGCACAGCATGGTTGAAGCCATGGCTACAGTACAAGATTGGGGCATGTTGTGATGGCCATAGATGGGGCCTATCATGGGCAGCTGCAGGGGGGAATCTTGGGCAGTTTTTCTTGACTGGATGTGAGCAGCTTTCATTGTTCATGGGATCAGAGGAGAGGACCTGTTATCTTCAGCAAACGCTCATGACTGCTTCACCCTTCTGATTTACTCTTTTCATTCCATCAAAAATATTACCATCCCATCACATTTGTCCCTTCATCTGGCATAGTCTACCTCCCTGATGTAAGATGTAATTATCTGAGTTCAGCAGCTGTGCCCTCCTTTCTGCTTGTAAAAGGATTGATCATGCTGGCGCACTTGGTAAGCCCTCTGCTCTTCACAGGGGGCCAAGGGACAAGAGCAATTGCAGCACTTTGATCTAATGTTAATTGGCTCTGTATAAATACCTTAGATAAAGAAGTCTGTGACTGCTACACTTGAACAGGATAAACATGACTCCAAGACATGGGGTACTTTCAGACGTTACGGGCGGCCGGTTCACCACAGTGAACCACCAGGGGGGACGAACAGCGCAACCACGCCCGGGGGTTGGAAAACGACCCAAACAGACGTGCCAGGAACGGGACCACGGGCCGGAACCGGGCCGCACCATCGCGGCCCGTGGCAGCACAACAGACGTGCAGCCGAACCCCCGCCGGGCGCTAAACCCCCACAAGGCACCGGGCAGGGGCGGGACAC